>LPNX010542354.1:16327-27598 GCA_001517045.1 Pseudotsuga menziesii | reverse complement strand
AAACTTCGTTGTGCGGTTTTGCTAAGGTTGGGATTAAAGGGGGTGAAAATATTTTGGAATGTCTCAAAAGTTTGCATGCACGCTTGTTGATCAAATTGGGATCCAAATTTATGATCGAATTTAAATTCTAAGAAAATGCTCGAAAGGGAAACTACGTCGTGCGGTTTTAAGAGGGTTGGGCTTAAAGGGGGTCAAAATAGCTTGAAACGTCGCGAAAGTTGGTGTGCATGCTTGTATATCCAATATGCATCCAAACGTATGATCAGGTTTAAATTCTAAGAATCTGGTCAATGCTGAGACTGGATCATGTATTTTGGTTAGGGTTTGGCTTAAAGATGGCGAAAATAGCTCTCAACATCGTGAAATTTGGCATGCACTCTTATTCTCCAAATGCGGATTTAAATCTATGATTAAATTTTAACTTTGAGAAATTAGTCAAACGAGAAACTTCGTTGTGTGGTTTTGCTAAGGTTGCGTTTAAAGGGGGTGAAAATATTTTGGAATGTCTCAAAAGTTTGCATGCACGCTTGTTGATCAAATTGGCATCCAAATTTATGATCAAATTTAAATTCTAAGAAACTGCTCGAAAGGGAAACTCCATCGTGCGGTTTCAACAGGGTTGGGCTTAAAGGGGGTCAAAATAGGTTGAAACGTTCTGAAAGTAGGTGTGCATGCTTGCCTATCCAATATGCATCCAAACATATGATCAGGTTTAAATTCTGAGAATCTGGTCAAATCTGAGACTGCATCATGCAGTTTTGTTAGGGTTTGGCTTAAAGATGGCGAAAATAGCTTTCAACATCATGAAAGTTGGCATGCACTCTTATTTTCCAAATGCAGACTTAAATCTATGATTAAATTTTAATTTTGAGAAATTAGTCAAACGTGAAACTTTGTTTTGCGGTTTTGCTAAGGTTGGGCTTAAAGGGGGTGAAAATATTTTGGAATGACTCAAAAGTTTGCATGCACGCTTGTTGATCAAATTGGCATCCAAATTTATGATCGAATTTAAATTCTAAGAAACCGCTCGAAAGGGAAACTCCGTTGTGCAGTTTCAACAGGGTTGGGCTTAAAGGGGGTCAAAGTAGCTTGAAACGTCGCGAAAGTTGACCAGCATGCTTTTCTATCCAATATGCATCCAAACATATGATCAGGTTTAAATTCTAAGAATCTGGTCAAAGCTGAGACTGCATCATGCAGTTTTGTTAGGGTTTGGCTTAAAGATGGCGAAAATAGCTCTCAACATCGTGAAAGTTGGCATGCACTCTTATTTTCCAAATGTGGATTTAAATCTATGATTAAATTTTAATTTTGAGAAATTAGTCAAACCTGAAGCTTCGTTGTGCGGTTTTGCTAAGGTTGGGCTTAAAGGGGGTGAAAATATTTTGGAATTTCTCAAAAGTTTGCATGCACGCTTGTTGATGAAATTGGCATCCAAATTTATGACCAAATCTAAATTCTGAGAAACTGCTCGAAAGGGAAACTCCGTCATACGATTTCAACAGGGTTGGGCTTAAAGGGTGTCAAAATAGCTTGAAACGTCACGAAATTTGGCGTGCATGCTTGTCTATCCAATATGCATCCAAACATATGATCAGGTTTAAATTCTAAGAATCTGGTCAAAGCTGAGACTGCATCATGCAGTTTTGTTAGGGTTTGGCTTAAAGATGGCGAAAATAGCTCTCAACATCGTGAAAGTTGGCATGCACTCTTATTTTCCAAATGTAGATTTAAATCTATGATTAAATTTTAATTTTGAGAAATTAGTCAAACGTGAAACTTCGTTGTGCGATTTTGATAAGGTTGGGCTTAAAGAGGGTGAAAATATTTCGGAATGTCTGAAAAGTTTGCATGCACGCTTGTTGATCAAATTGGCATCGAAATTTATGATCAAATTTAAATTCTGAGAAACTGCTCGAAAGGGAAACTCCATCGTGCGGTTTTAATATGGTTGGGCTTAAAGGGGGTCAAAATAGCTTGAAACGTCATGAAAGTTGGCGTGCATGCTTGTCTATCCAATATGCATCCAAACATATGATCAGGTTTAAATTCTAAGAATCTGGTCAAAGCTGAGACTACATCATGCAGTTTTGTTAGGGTTTGGCTTAAAGATGGCGAAAATAGCTCTCAATATCATGAAAGTTGGAATGTACTCTTTTTTTCCAAATGCGGATTTAAATCTATGATTGAATTTTAATTTTGAGAAATTAGTCAAACATGAAACTTCGTTGTGCGATTTTGCTAAGGTTGGGCTTAAAAGGGGTGAAAATATTTTTGAATGTCTCAAAAGTTTGCATGCATGCTTGTTGATCAAATTGGCATCCAAATTTATGATCAAATTTAAATTCTAAGAAACTACTCGAAAGGGAAACTCCGTCGTGCGGTTTCAACAGGGTTGGGCTTAAAGGGGGTCAAAATAGCTTGAAACGTCGCGAAAGTTCGCGTGCATGCTTGTCTATCCAATATGCAACCAAACATATGATCAGGTTTAGATTCTAAGAATCTGGTCAAAGCTGAGATTTCATCATGCAGTTTTGTTAGGGTTTGGTTTAAAGATGGCGAAAATAGCTCTCAACATCGTGAAAGTTGGCATGCACTCTTATTTTCCAAATGCGGATTTAAATCTATGATTAAATTTTAATTTTGAGAAATTAGTCAAACGTGAAACTTCGTTGCGCGGTTTTGCTAAGGTTGGGCTTAAAGGGGGTGAAATTTTTTTTGAATGTCTCAAAAGTTTGCGTGCACGCTTGTTGATCAAATTGGCATCCAAATTTATGATCAAATTGAAATTCTAAGAAACTGCTCGAAAGGGAAACTCCGTCGTGCAGTTTCAACAAAGTTGGGCTTAAAGGGGGTCAAAATAGCTTGAAACGTCGCAAAAGTTGGCATGCATTCTTGTCTATCCAATATGCATCCAAACATATGATTAGGTTTAAATTCTAAGAATCTGGTCAAAGCTGAGACTGCATAATGCAGTTTTGTTAGGGTTTGGCTTAAAGATGGCGATAATAGCTCTCAACATCGTTAAAGTTGGTATGCACTCTTATTTTCCAAATGCGGATTTAAATCTATGATTAAATATTAATTTTGAGAAATTAGTCAAACGTGAAACTTTGTTGTGCGGTTTTGCCAACGTTGGGATTAAAGAGGGTGAAATTATTTTGGAATGTCTCAAAAGTTTGCATGCATGTTTGTTGATCAAATTGGCATCCAAATATATGATAAAGTTTAAATTCTGAGAAACTGCTCGAAAGGGAAACTCCGTTGTGCGGTTTCAACATGGTTGGACTTAAAGGGGGTCAAAATAGCTTGACACGTCGTGAAAGTTGGCGTGCATGCTTGTCTATCCAATATGCATCCAAACTTATGATCAGGTTTAAATTCTAAGAATCTGGTCAAAACTGAGACTGCATCATGCAGTTTCGTTAGGGTTTGGCTTAAAGATACCGAAAATAGCTCTCAACATTCTGAAAGTTGGAATGCACTCCTATTTTCCAAATGCGGATTTAAATCTATGATTAAATTTTAATTTTGAGAAATTAGTCAAACGTGAAACTTCGTTGTGCGGTTTTGCTAAGGTTGGACTTAAAGGGGGTGAAAATATTTTGGAATGTCTCAAAATTTTGCATGCACGCTTGTTGATCAAATTGGCATCCAAATTTATGATCAAATTTAAATTCTAAGAAACTGCTCGAAAGGGAAACTCCGTCGTGCGGTTTCAGCTGGGTTAGGCATAAAGGGGGTCAAAATAGCTTGAAACATCGCGAAAGTTGGCGTGCATGCTTGTCTATCCAATATGCATCCAAAACTTTGATCAGTTTTAAATTCTAAGAATCTGGTCAAAGCTTAGATTGCATCATGTGGTTTTGTTACGGTTTGGCTTAAAAATGGCGAAAATAGCTCTCAACATCGTGAAAGTTGGCATGCAATCTTATTTTCCAAATGCGGATTTAAATCTATGATTAAATTTTAATTTTGAGAAATTAGTCAAACGTGAAACTTCGTTGTGCGGTTTTGCTAAAGTTGGGCTTAAACGGGGTGAAAATATTTTGGAATGTCTCAAAAGTTTGCATGCACGCTTGTTGATCAAATTGGCATCCAAATTTAAGATCAAATTTAAATTCTGAGAAACTGCTCGAAAGGGAAACTTCTTCGTGCGGGTTCAACACGGTTGGGCTTAAAGGGGGTCAAAATAGCTTGAAACGTCGCGAAAGTTGGCGTGTATGCTTGTCTATCCAATATGCATCCAAACATATGATCAGGTTTAAATTCTAAGAATCTGGTCAAAGCTGAGACTGCATCATGCAGTTTTGTTAGGGTTTGTCTTAAAGATGGCGAAAATAGCTCTCAACATCGTGAAAGTTGGCATGCACTCTTATTTTCCAAATGCGGATTTAAATCTTTGATTAAATTTTAATTTTTAGAAATTAGTCAAACGTGAAACTTCGTTGTGCGGATTTGCTAAGTTTGGCCTTAAAGGGGGTGAAAATATTTTGGAATGTCTCAAAAGTTTGCATGCATGCTTGTTGATCAAATTGGCATCCAAATTTATGATCAAATTTAAATTCTAAGAAACTGCTCGAAAGGGAAACTCCGTCGTGCGGTTTCAACAGGGTTGGGCTTAAAGGGGGTCAAAATAGCTTGAAATGTTGCGAAACTTGGCGTGCATACTTGTCTATCCAATATGCATCCAAACATAAGATCAGGTTTAGATTCTAAGAATCTAGTCAAAGCTGAGCCTGCATCATGCAGTTTTGTTAGGGTTTGGCTTGAAAGTGGCGAAGATAGCTCTCAACATCGTGAAAGTTGGCATGCACTCTTATTTTCCAAATGCGGATGTAAATGGCTGATTAAATTTTAATTTTGAGAAATTAATCAAACGTGAAACTTCGTTGTGTGGTTTTGATAAGGTTGGGCTTAAAGGGGGTGAAATTTTTTTGGAATGTCTCAAAACTTTTCATGCACGTTTGTTGATCAAATTGGCATCCAAATTTATGATCAAATTTAAATTCTAAGAAACTGCTCGAAAGGGAAACTACGTAGTGCGGTTTCAACAGGGTTGGGCTTAAAGGGGGTCAACATAGCTTGAAATGTCGTGAAAGTTGGTGTGCATGCTCGTCTATCCAATATACGTCCAAACATATGATTAGGTTTAAATTCTAAGAATCTGGTCTAAGCTGAGACTTCATCATGCAGTTTTGTTAGGGTTGGACTTAAAGATGGCGAAAATAGCTCTCAACATCGTGAAAGTTGGCATGCACTCTTATTTTCCAAATGCGGATTTAAATCTATGATTAAATTTTAATTTTGAGAAATTAGTCAAACGTGAAACTTCGTTGTGCGGTTTTACTAAGGTTGGGCTTAAAGGCGGTGAAAATATTTTGGAATGTCTCAAAAGTTTGCATGCACGCTTGTTGATCAAATTGGAATCCAAATTTATGATCAAATTCAAATTTTGAGAAACTGCTTGGAAGGGAAACTCCGTCGTGCGGTTTCAACAGGGTTGGGCTTAAAGGGGGTCAAAATAGCTTGTAACGTCGTGAAAGTTGGCATGCATGCTTGTCTATTAAATATGCATCCAAACATATGATCAGGTTTAAATTTTCTAAGAATCTGGTCAAAGCTGAGACTGCATCATGCAGTTTTGTTAGGGTTTGGCTTAAAGATGGCGAAAATAGCTCTGAACATCGTCAAAGTTTGCATGCACCCTTATTTTCTAAATGTGGATTTAAATCTATGATTAAATTTTAATTTTGAGAAATTAGCCAAACCTGAAATTTCGTTGTGCGGTTTTGGTAAGGTTGGGCCTAAAGGGGGTGAAAATATTTTGGAATGTCTCAAAAGTTTGCATGCACGCTTGTTGATCAAATTGGCATCCAAATTTATGATCAAATTTAAATTCCGAGAAACTACTCGAAAGGGAAACTTCGTCGTGCGGTTTCAACAGGGTTGGGCTTAAAGGCGGTAAAAACAGCTTGAAACGTCACGAAAGTTGGCGTGCATGCTTGAATATCCACTATGCATCCAAACATATGATCAGGTATAAATTCTAAGAATCTGGTCAAAGCTGAGACTGTATCATGCAGTTTTGTTAGGGTTTTGCTTAAAGATGGCGAAAATAGCTCTCAACATCGTGAAAGTTGGCATGCACTCTTATTTTCCAAATGCGGATTTAAATCTTTGATTAAATTTTAATTTTGAGAAATTAGTCAAACATGAAACTTTGTTGTGCGGTTTTGGTAAGGTTGGGCTTAAAGGTGGTGAAAATATTTTGGAATGTCTCAAAAGTTTGCATGCACGCTTGTTGATGAAATTGGCATCAAAATTTATGATCAAATTTAAATTCCGAGAAACTGCTCGAAAGGGAAACTCTGTCGTGCGATTTCAACAGGGTTGGGCTTAAAGGGGGTCAAAATAGCTTGAAACGTCGCGAAAGTTCGCGTGCATACTTGTCTATCCAATATGCATCCAAACATATGATCAGGTTTAAATTCTAAGAATCTGGTCAAAGCCGAGACTGCATCATGCAGTTTTGTTAGGGTTTGGCTTAAAGATGGCGAAAATAGCTCTCAACATCGTGAAAGTTGGCATGCACTCTTATTTTCCAAATGCGGATTTAAATCTATGATTAAATTTTAATTTTGAGAAATTAGTCAAACGTGAAACTTCGTTGTGCGGTTTTGATAAGGTTGGGCTTAAAGGGGGTGAAAATAATTTGGAATGTCTCAAAATTTGCATGCACGCTTGTTGATCAAATTGGCATCCAAATTTATGATCAAATTTAAATTCTAGGAAACTGCTCGAAAGGGAAACTCCGTCGTGCGGTTTCAACAGGTTTGGGCCTAAAGGGGGTCAAAATAGCTTGAAATGTCGTGAAAGTTGGCGTGCATGCTTGTCTATCGCATATGCATCCAAACATATCATCAGGTTTAAATTCTAAGAATCTGGTCAAAGCTGAGACCGCATCATGCAGTTTTGTTAGGGTTTGGCTTAAAGACGGCGAAAATAGTTCTCAACATCATGAAAGTTGGCATGCACTCTTATTTTCCAAATGCTGATTTAAATCTATGATTAAATTTTAATTTTGAGAAATTAACCAAACGTGAAACTTCGTTGTGCGGTTTTGGTAAGGTTGGGCTTAAAGGGGGTGAAAATATTTTGGAATGTCTCAAAAGTTTGCATGCACGCTTGTTGATCAAATTGGCATCCAAATTTGTGATCAAATTTAAATTGTAAGAAACTGCTCGAAAGGGAAACTTCGTCGTGCGGTTTAACCAGGGTTGGGCTTAAAGGGCGTCAAAATAGCTTGAAACGTCGTGAAAGTTGGCGTGCATGGTTGTCTATGCAATATGCATCCAAACATATGATCAGGTTTAAATTCTAAGAATCTGGTCAAAGCTGACACTACATCATGCAATTTTTCTAGGGTTTGGCTTAAAGATGGCGAAAATAGCTCTCGTATTCATGAAAGTTGGCATGCACTCTTATTTTCCAAATGCGGATTTAAATCTATGATTAAATTTTAATTTTGAGAAATTATTCAAACGTGAAACTTCGTTGTGCAATTTTCCTAAGGTTGGGCTTAAAGGGGGTGAAAATATTTTGGAATGTCTCAAAAGTTTGCATGCACGCTTGTTGATCAAATTGGCATCCAAATTTATGATCAAATTTAAATTCTAAGAAACTGCTCGAAAGGGAAACTCCATCTTGCGGTTTCAACAGGGTTGGGCTTAAAGGGGGTAAAAATAGCTTGAAACGTCGCGAAAGTTGGCGTCCATGCTTGTCTATCCAATATGCATCCAAACATTTGATTAGGTTTAAATTCTAAGAATCTGGTCGAAGCTGAGACTGCATCATGCAGTTTTGTTAGGCTTTGGCTTAAAGATGGCGAAAATAGCTCTCAACATCGTGAAAGTTGGCATGCACTCTTATTTTCCAGATGCGGATTTAAATTTATGATTAAATTTTAATTTTGAGAAATTAGTCAAACGTGAAACTTCCTTGTGCAGTTTTGCTAAGGTTGGGCTTAAAGGGGGTGAAAATATTTTGGAATGTCTCAAAAGTTTACATGCATGCTTGTTGATCCAATTGGCATCCAAATTTATGATCAAATTTAAATTCTAAGAAACTGCTCGAAAGGGAAACTCCGTCATGCGGTTTCAACAGGGTTGGGCTTAAAGGGGGTCAAAATAGCTTGAAACGCCACGAAAGTTGGCGTGCATGGTTGTCTATCCAATATGCATCCAAACATATGATCGGGTTTAAATTCTAAGAAACTGGTCGAAGCTTAGACTGCATCATGCAGTTTTGTTAGGGTTTGGCTTGAAGATGGCGAAAATAGCTCTCAACATCGTGAAAGTTGGCATGCACTCTTACTTTCCAAATGTGGATTTAAATGTCTGATTAATTTTTAATTTTGAGAAATTAGTCAAACGTGAAACTTCGTTGTGCGGTTTTGCTAATGTTGGGTTTAAAGGGGGTGAAAATATTTAGGAATGTCTCAAAAGTTTGCATGCACGCTTGTTGATCAAATTGGCATCCAAATTTATGATCAAATTTAAATTCTAAGAAACTGCTCGAAAGGGAAACTCCGTCGTGTGGTTTCAACAGGGTTGGGCTTAAAGGGGGTAAAAGTAGCTTGAAACGTCGCGAAAGTTGGTGTGCATGCTTGTCTATCCAATATGCATCCAAACATATGATCAGGTTTAAATTCTAAGAATCTTGTTAAAGCTGAGACTGCATCATGCAGATTTTTTAGGTTTTGGCTTAAAGATGGCGAAAATAGCTCTCAACATCGTGAAAGTTGGCATGCACTCTTATTTTCCAAATGCGGATTTAAATCTATGATTAAATTTTAATTTTGAGAAATTACTCAAACGTGAAGCTTCGTTGTGCGGTTTTGCTAAGGTTGGGCTTAAAGGTGGTGAAAATATTTTGGAATGTCTCAAAAGTTTGCATGCACGCTTGTTGATCAAATTGGCATCCAAATTTATGATCAAATTTAAATTCTCAGAAACTGCTCGAAAGGTAAACTCCGTCGTGTGGTTTCAACAGGGTTGGGCTTAAAGGGGGTCAAAACAGCTTGAAACGTCGCGAAAGTTGGCGTGCATGCTTGTCTATCTAATATGCATCCAAACATATGATCAGGTTTAAATTCTAAGAATCTGGTCAAATCTAAGACTCCATCATGCAATTTTGTTAGGGTTTGGCTTAAGGACGGCGAAAATAGGTCTCAACATCGTGAAACTTGGCATGCACACTTATTTTCCAAATGCGGATTTAAATCGATGATTAAATTTTAATTTTGAGAAATTAGTCAAACGTGAAACTTCGTTGTTCGATTTTGCTAAGGTTGGGCTTAAAGGGGGTGAAAATATTTTAGAATGTCTCTAAAGTTTGCATGCACTCTTGTTGATCAAATTGGCATCCAAATTTATGATCAAATTTAAATTCTAAGAAACTGCTCGAGAGGGAAACTACGTCATGCGGTTTCAACAGGGTTGGGCTTAAAGGGGGTCAAAATAGCTTGAAACGTCACGAAAGTTGGCGTACTTACTTGTCTATCCAATATGCAACCAAACATATGATCAGGTTTAAATTCTAAGAATCTGGTCAAAGCTGAGACTGCATCATGCAGTTTTGTTAGGGTTTGGCTTAAAGATGGCAAAAATAGCTCTCAACATCATGAAAGTTGGCATGCATTCTTATTTTCCAAATGTGGATTTAAATCTATGATTAAATTTTAATTTTGAGAAATTAGTCAAACGTGAAACTTCATTGTGCGGTTTTGCTAAGGTTGGGCTTAAAGGGGGTAAAAATATTTTGGAATGTCTCAAAAGTTTGCATGCACGCTTGTTGATCAAATTGGCATCCAAATTTATGATCAAATTTAAATTCTGAGAAATTGCTCGAAAGGGAAACTCCGTCGTGCGGTTTCAACAGGGTTGGGCTTAAAGGGGGTCAAAACAGCTTGAAACGTCACGAAAGTTGGCGTGCATGGTTGTCTATCCAATATGCTTCCAAACATATGATCAAGTTTAAATTCTAAGAATCTGGTCAAAGCTGAGACTGCATCATGCAGTTTTTTTAGGGTTTGGCTTAAAGATGGCGAAAATAGCTCTCAACATCGTGAAAGTTGGCATGCACTCTTATTTTCCAAATGTGGATTTAAATCTATGATTAAATTTTAATTTTGAGACTTTAGTCAATTGTGAAACTTCGTTGTGCAGTTTTGGTAAGGTTGGGCTTAAATGGGGTGAAAATATTTTGGAATGTCTCAAAAGTTTGCATGCACGCTTGTTGATCAAATTGGCATCCAAATTTATGATCAAATTTAAATTCTAAGAAACTGCTCGAAAGGGAAACTCCATCATGCGGTTTCAACAGGGTTGGGCTTAAAGGGGGTCAAAATAGCTTGAAACGTCGTGAAAGTTGGCGTGCATGCTTGTCCATCCAATACGCATCCAAACAAATGATCAGGTTTAAATTCTAAGAATCTGGTCGAAGCTGAGACTGCATCATGCAGTTTTTTTACGGTTTGGCTTAAAGATGGCGAAAATAGCTCTCAACATCGTGAAAGTTGGCATGCACTCTTATTTTCCAAATGCGGATTTAAATCTATGATTAAATTTTAATTTTGAGAAATTAGTCAAACGTGAAACTTCGTTGTGCGGTTTTGCTAAGGTTGGGCTTAAAGGGGGTGAAAATATTTTGGAATGTCTCAAAAGTTTGCATGCATGCTTATTGATCAAATTGGCATCCAAATTTATGATCAAATTTAAATTCTAAGAAACTGTTCGAAAGGGAAACTCCGTCATGCGGTTTCAACAGGGTCGGGCTTAAAGGGGGTCAAAATAGCTTGAAACGTCACGAAAGTTGGCGTGCATGGTTGTCTATCCAATATGCATCCAAACATATGATCAGGTTTAAATTCTAAGAATCTGGTCGAAGCTGAGACTGCATCATGTAGTTTTGTTAGGGTTTGGTTTAAAGATGGCGAAAATAGCTCTCAACATCGTGAAAGTTGGCATGCACTCTTATTTTCCAAATGCGGATTTAAATCTATGATTAAATTTTAATTTTGAGAAATTAGTCAAACGTGAAACTTCGTTGTGCGGGTTTGCTAAGGTTGGGTTTAAAGGGGGTGAAAATATTTTGGAATGTCTCAAAAGTTTACATGCACGCTTGTTGATCCAATTGGCATCCAAATCTATGATAAAATTTAAATTCTAAGAAACTGCTCGAAAGGGAAACTCCGTCATGCAGTTTCAA
>LPNX010542341.1:149151-338926 GCA_001517045.1 Pseudotsuga menziesii | reverse complement strand
TATATATGCCAATATCAACAAATATACATGTACCTTAGGGGGGAGAGGGTCACCAATTTGGGTTTCTTCAAGCACCAAATCAGAGAAAGATATGTACACAAACGTACAAAGAAAATGATCTAGACATAAACATACCTGCTGGCTCGTCAAAGGTGGGCCACCGGTTTGGTGCTCGTCACGCACAGGTGGGCCACCGGTTTGGTGCTCTTCACGCACCGATGCCTCACTAGGGTCCTGCGTATAAAGTAGCATATATATGTCAATTTCATATAAAATAGTAAATCAGAGACATATATACTATTTGGAAGGAAAATGATGAACTACCAAAGAAAGCGAAACATGTACATACCTGTTTAGGGGGAAGAGGTGGGTTGACAACAACCTCGCTTTGGTGCTCTTCAAGCACCACTGTCACAACAGGTTCCTACATAAAGTAACATATGTCAAAGCGATATGTAAGTTACAAAATGATTTTTCCAAACAAAGCGAAACATAATTAAACGCATATTTCAAATAATACCTGTGTCTGCGAATCTACCTCTACATGAGAGGGAATAGGCTGCGAGACAATATACTCATCATGGGAAACCTGCATAAAACATGTTACATATCAAAATTAGGATACATATTGAATGTTACTTGATCAAGATATGTACACAAACGTACAAAGAAAGCGATCTACATAAACATACCTGCTGGCTCATCAAAGGTGGGCCACCAATTTGGTGCTCTTCACGCACCGGTGCCTCACTAGGGGCTTGCATATAAAGTAGCATATATATATATTTCAATTTCATATAAAATAGTGAATCAGAGACATATATACTACCTGGAAGGAAAATGATGAACTACCAAAGAAAGCGAAACATACATACCTGTTTGGGGGGAAGAGGTGGGTTGACAACAACCTCGCTTTGGTGCTCTTCAAGCACCACTGTCACAACAGGTTCCTACATAAAGTAACATATGTCAAAGCGATATGTAAGTTACAAAATGATTTTTCCAAACAAAGCGAAACATAATTAAAAGCATATATATAATTAAAAGCATATTTCAAATAATACCTGTGTTTGCGAATCTACCTCTGCATGAGAGGGAATAGGCTGCAAGACAATATACTCTTCCTGGGCAACCTGCATAAAACATGTCAAGTATCAAAATTAGGATACATATTGAATGTTACAATCTATACTATAAATATATAAATAAAGTTGACAAATTAACAAGTATAATTCTTACCCCTATTGGTGAAGAACCAAACCCATAAGCAATATTGACAGCCGCATCAATGTTCTCAACATTGATCGACGGACTATGTGAATGTGGTGTGCCATGGGACACCAGCTGTATATTTGTTCACATAAATTGTTAGATAATTAAATAGAAATAAAGTGCGAAACAGTTGAAGATTTTGACATGAAACAAAATATAATATTAAAATAATGAGTTTTACTTACAAAGCGAACTAATCCATCATCTCGAAAGTCGGAATCAGGGCCATAGCATATGCCTCCACACGATGTGCAAGGGTGTGGAGTAACACGACGCTCTGAAGACTCTGCATCTCCTCTGTGATCTGTAGATGGGCCCGCTGTAGAAGTGCCAGCCCCTTGGTCTACATTGCCTTGGACATCAGTCCCATGCTCAAGCAATGTATCTGCCATGTCAAATAATGCCTCCAGTGTATACTCAATGACAGGACCTGCAGGAGGATATACCTGAGGGGGTTTTGGTGTGCGTGGCACATGGTTGGGATCTGTCCTGTCTCCTTCCCTAACTTGGGGCATCCCATGACCAACACCCTGGTTTCCTAAGAGATCGAAGTAGTTAACATGTTTCCCTAGGATGAATTCTGCATACAACTTCATAAGGAAATAAAATGGGATTTCCCTATTCCCATGGGGGTCTTCATCGAAGACCATATACCCACGATCCATCCAATTAGCCTTTATATTTGGTTCAATGCACCAGTCTATGGAAATGTGTGCTTGACTAGTGGGTGGAACCAATCCGGTGCTAGGGTTCCGGAATAATGAAAATAACTGGTCTTTTGTAATTTTAAGGGCTTTGATGTCTTTATGAGTCAATCCATCGGAGTAGTATTGCCTCCTAGATTCTCTGTACGAGGTAATGTTGTACAGAGCTCCTTGGGCATCGGAAATTGTGTTTGTTATTGTGTCCAAGGCATCGGCTAAAGAATCTCTCAAACGACCCCCCCCCCCTCTAATAGATGAGCTAAGGCACCTCAATGATGCCAAGCGTGCAATAATCTGTGTGTTTCTATCTTGTTCCCCCTCCGGGTTTGGGTTTGGTTGTGGGTTAGGTGGTTGTGGGTTAGGTTGTTGTGGGTTATTAGAGGGTGGGTTTTCCACATTCTGTTGTTCATTTGTGTTGTCTGTTAAGATTTAAACAAAAAACTACAAGTTATTTTACTTAGAATCATTATTTGATTGTTCACATTCAATTATTTTTTTAAATTTGTTCAAAATAATTATAAAAACAATGAAATTATGAAAAAAATTAAAGAATGGAAGGATAAATGAAAAGGATTGAACTAGCATTTACCTGCCATTGGATCAATCCACCTCGAACTCGACCTCAACCTCGACCTCGAAAAGGTAAAACGCAAATCGCACTTGCGCTATTTCGCTCCTGCGGTTTTTCGTTGTCCCGATCCTATGAAAATGAGATTTGAGGGGCCTGCGGCCTTTGTTTTTTTTCTTTTTTTGCTTTTGAATATCGCATGTGCGATATATCCCATATGCGATATTGAAAAGTAAGGAACTAAAGTTTTTTTTTAACTAAGTGTATGTTGTCTCATGGGAAGTGCATCCCTCTTGTGCTTGCTTCTATCATACCTTGGATGATTATGCTTCCATTCAATGATGCCAGTATTCATTTCAATTAGGGATTTTAAAGGCATTTGTGTTGATTTTAGTCTTCTCCTCAATTGACTTGAATATTTCTTCAATGGTGTTATGATTGTTGTCAAAACAAAGACTACGCTTTTCATGTGGAGATAATTAACAACCGAATATTTTATCTCAAATCATGGTGCTCTTCTCAAATTTTGAATTTGTCTCCAATTGGGAAACTCTCTTATCCAAATCTTCTTCTATATAGAAAGGATCTCAAACTCTTTCCTTTGAAAAAGTTATTTATTCTCTTGAAGTTGACTTGTTAGGTCTTCATCAATTTTCTTGGCAGATCTACTATTGACTTTTCTTACACCAACAATGGTATTTTCAAATTATTCATGGTTCTTATGTATTTGTTTCAGTTCCTTTATTAGGGAGATAATTTCATCTTCTTGCTTGCAATTTTTTTCCTTCTCCTATAGTTTATTTGTCAGGGTTTGTTGTGTCTTTTCAATTTTTTCTTTCAATCCAATGTTAAGACCTAAATGTTGGGAAAATTTCCCCCTATTGGGCACAGTTCCCCCTATAGTGTGGCACAGTTTACCTCCTATATGGTAGTGTATTACATATTATTGATGTAGGCTTGGGTCTATTAGTTGTTATTGTACACATATGTCTCCTATATATAGTAAGGGGATATTCTCATATTAGTAAGCATTGCATATTGTCTTGTCTTGGGTACATAATTACATTGTGTAAGGAGGTTCCTCCCTCAAAGAGGATTGTTATTTATTTGTGTTCTTCATTATTCAAGCATGGATTACTCTCTTTTATCATGTTTCTACTATTTGTCTGTTATTTATGGGACTTGGTTGCATAACGTCCAAAACTAATCTTTTAGTCCCTTCTTTTGAAATATAATATTCATCTTGATACTTTTGCAATTGCTCCATTAATGATTAGTTTTCTCTTTCATCTTTCCTTAGTTCACATAGAGAACTAATAAGTTCTTCCTCTAGATATACTTATTCTTCGGTTTCAAAGTCTTCTTTATCTTTGGAGACTTTGCTTTTTCTCTCAATGGCTTCATCATTTGTTTTGGGTTGTACCTCAATTTATTGAGAGAGTTTCTTTTGAATAAAGATAGTATATATTCTCCCAGAGCTATGTAGTTCAATTCCATTGTCCCATTTTGTTCTTCTCACAATATGATAGGCCATTCAAAATTGCATTCATTTTCTTTTGATTGTTTTTGTGTAGATTATTTGTTATTGAACCTTTTGGTTGATTCTTTGGATTTGTGTATCCATTATCAACTACACTCCAAATGTCAAGCTCAAAAACTTGCATATATGCCTCTATTCTTATGCTCCATGGTACATAATCTATTCCATTTAAAAAGGGAACTTTTTAAGGATATACTAATTGAAAATCCATGAGTAATCTATGGGATATGTCTTCTAGTTGTCAAACTATGTGAATAAAACATGCTTTGACACCAATTGTTTGAATATTTATAGATGTTGAGATGGCGGGGGTGAATCGGTATTAGACGCTTCTACTAATTTTAACTTCATCACTTCAAGTAATAATCACACATTAATAAAACATTCAACAACTATTCAATACAAATGCACTATATATAATGATTTTAAATGGAAATCCAAAGAGGGAGAAAAGCACCAAAGTTGTATCCTTTACTAATAAATTATTTTTTTGGTTCCTCATACCACCATATGCGATATGCAACATTTACAAAATGCATATGCGATATATCGCATATGTGTTTTGTAAATGTTGCATATCACACTTGCGATATATCGCATATGCGTTTTGTAAATGTTGCATATCACATATGCGATATTTAACATTACAAAACGCATATGCGATATATCGCATACGCGATACATTTCCACGAACCTTAGCCTTGTGTTTGGGCTCGGGTTATTCCGAACGTATCATCAATAACACACATGCATTCTTGATTTGCACTTCGGAAGTGCGTTTCTGATTTCCTAAGTGGCACCAAAAAGTGGAACCAACTTCGTGCGACCGCCCATATATTATAAGGGCTAATGGTTCCTTTTGAGTTGAGAGTTGTTGCGATAAAGATGTGTGAGAAATTTATTGTTAATTTAATGAATAATGAGAGTTGGTCAAATGTAATTAATCACAATATATAGGTTTAAGAAAGGTTTCCCATTTCCCCTAACCTTTTTGGCATTTATATTGACACACTAGAGGCATGATTGGAAGAAGTAGGCTATGTTAGCACTACTTTAGTTGGAATAGTCGTCATCATTCTTATTTATGTCGACAATAGTGTTCTTCTAGTGAGGTATCCCTATGACCTTGACTACAAGCAGTCAAAAATTCTCAAAAATTTATGTTCTACCACTAGTATGTCAATATAAAGGCCGTGATATTCAAATCCAAGAAGACCACTCACACTACATTTATTTGAAACAATAACAACTTACAAGAAGTTAATTCATACAAATATCATTGGAGTTAACCTTCATTACAAACCTAACTAGAACTATAGCATTGAGAAACTATTAATGGAGGATGGACATCCTCTTTTGGTCTTGAGAACTACTATAAATAATCACTTGAGAATCTTGGACGAAAATTGAGCAATCCTATCCTATATTCCTCTTATAATATGGTGTTCCACCCAATGAGAGTATGGCTATGATTAGGCACCTAAGGTACAAACATAAGATAACTAACATGAAAAACAAGAGGCTTCCCAACATTGTGTCAAATTCTATCCTAAGTCACTTGCAACTTGAGAGAGGGTGGCATAAATATGTTGATTATTAGCTAAAGGATTGGAGAATAGAAGAGGATTAAACTACTTTGTAGAATATTGATGCCATTGAAAAACTAACACCTCTAAATTTAGAGAAAAATTGTGGTGCAATGAACAAATAGAGAATAAGAGAAAAATAATGTATTATACAGAGATATTTAACCCTAATCAAGAAGATCCAAAATATATCTATGCTATAGCTAGCTTAAAGAAAAAAATAGCATTGTTAAAATTCTAAAACTTCATAAAATAAAAGAATTTGTCATGTTTTTTATATTGATAAGGTGGAAGATGAAAAACTATCTCTCTTAAAATGTTTTGCATATGCTCATTAAATCTCAATTTCAAAATAATTGTAACACTATTAATCTTTATAACATTTTAACGCATAAAAATTTGAGAAAGAAAATGCCCTCCACTCTTCTCAATCATGAAAATAAAAGTTGAAGCAAACTAATTCTATCATTTTTCTTAGATGGTAACCATCATCCATATCATTAAATGTTTATAATACGGTGGGAAAGGTGCGTGATTCTATGTGTATTAAACAAGATTTTTTAACTTATCTATTAAATATATAACATTTGTAAAATAAATTTTTAACATTCTTAAAATAAGAAAATTTAATGTGAAAATTTAAGAAATTAATGTTTTTTATTCATTATTATAAAGTAAATAAAAATAATTTAAATTTCATTAAAATTACAATTATGCTTTTAATAAATGTATACTTAAAATGCTCCCAAATGGGGTGTTAGGGAGGATACAAAATAATACGGTGGTGTGGGAATTCGTTAGGAAACTAGATATGATGTCTTTCTTGGGTAAGAATGCATGAGATAGGTTATGAAGAAAATGATGCCTTGATTCATCATAGTTAATGTATTTCTTAGGTAAGCAAGCATGGGAGAAGATAGGTTATAAGGAAAATGAGGGCTTGATATATCATAGCTAGGATTATTTACTTAAGCATTGATTCACAACATCCTATCTTTGTGTTGGTTTCAACTTAGCTTATAATGGTGGAGAGGAGACCTATTGTGGAGGCATGGAGGCATTGGTGAAGGTTTATAATCCGTGAATGAGCATTCAATACTAGATATTATTTGTATCAATTCAACATAGATATTGGTATTTGATTTCACAACTCCCTATTTTATCATTCTCTTAGGAAGCCCGGGGATTACTTTGGGTCTAGTTCTTTTGATTTCTATATAATATTCTAGTATGTGGACTCTAGATTCAATCCTGTGGATTTTATGTTTAGAAAGGATGGAAATAAATAAGGAGTTGGGGTAAGGGGAAACTATCTAGGGGATGAGTAAGAGAGGTCTAGAAAATGTATAACCACCTTAATTCCTAGTTTGAATCCTTTAAAGATGCATCTCATATTTGCAATAACACTAGTATAAACTTATAATAGTAGGTCTTCTATATAGCTCAAGCAAGAAGTGGAAGAAATTGAGAATGGGGTAAGAGAGAGAAGGGGACTAACACCTATTATAAGAAAATTTGGGGTCTAAAATGGGCCTTATAAGAAAACATGCCAACAATAAGTTCTTGTGAGTTGGAATTCAAGAACCAATAGAATTCCAATAAAATGAGTCAACCATAATGGTTGAATTGACATATTTGTCATTAAAAAAAAACTACTTTTTTTGTTCGTATTTTCGACATATCTCCCTTTGTTTTTACTCAAATTTCGATTGGGAGAGCTCGTTGGATGCGAAATTTGATTCTGCATCCAACGAGTACCCACACTGCATACATCATCATCACATTTTTTCAGGTATTTCTTGATTTTGGGGTAGCGGAGTCCACCAAAAGTATGCAATGTGGGTACTCGTTGGATGCAGAATCAAATTCCGCATCCAACGAGCTCTCCCGATCGAAATTTGAGTAAAAACACAAGGAGATATGTCGAAAATACGAACATAAAAAGTAGTTTTTTTTCTTTTTTCCTCCAAAATTAATAAATATTATTTTATTATTTTAATTATTATTTTATTATTTTCCTTAAGAGGCCCATTTTAGACCTCAAAATTCCTCTAATGGGGGGATAATTCCTTGGGTACCTAATACCAATCTTTCAACATAAAATAGAGATACTAAATTCCTAAAGATAGTGTATTTGTATTGGCACATGAACACTTTGATTGCTATGAGTATAGAAATTAAAGGAAATCATCACATTAAAATCCTTAGCAAACTAGATCAACTTGATAAGAAATATGAAAACTTAATCAATGTTATATGAGGGTTTAGGGCTAAAAGTGAGGAGCCATAAAAGGAAGAAGAACTACAACAACAAAGGAAGAGTAAAACCCAAGAAAGACAATGGTGGGCACATAGAAAAAAAAAAAAAGGCACCATAACCAATTTTGGAGGGGAAACTCTCCCTCTCCCCACATTATCCTTGACTCCATCTTTGAATTCAAAGATTAACCTTTGTTATTCTATATTATGAGTCTCATTTTAAATAAATTTTAGTATGATAGAAATGTTATTTCAAATTATAAGGAGTCTTTTTCTAAAACAAAATCGATACATGTTTATTTTGAATCATCAATACTCTTCTAAGTGCCTAAATGGAAAAATACCAAACACAAAAAAAACCCCATTGTTTTTTAATAAATGTAATTCAACTTCCTTCAAAACCACGCTACATTAGAAACCAAATGTTTTTTTTGGGTATATCAAGTAAATAAAATACAAAAAAATGTGATGTTAAAATAAAGTTGCACTATTAAGTCACATAGTGAATCAAGTAATAAATTAAAAAAATTACCAAGTGATACAAAGGCTATGTAAAACGCCTAAACAAGATGGTCAGAAATTGGTAACCAAATAACTCGAATCCATGACTTTATATATGAGTTCATAGGTACAAAATTATTGAGTCAAATCAATCTAATGTTAGGATACCACAAGGAGCCAAATGATTGGATGAACTCATGGAACAAACAGACCCCACACTATTCGTCGAAGTAGCTATGGGGGATAATACAATAAAGAGAGTTCTGATTCTATTTATGATGAAGATCCGGGTACCACAGAAATTGCATTTCGCATAATTGCATTGTTATGTATAAGAAAACACATTTTTATAGGGTCAGATATAAATCCCTGGGTATCTCAACTTTTTAATAATAATAATAATAATCTATTTTTAAGGTCACCGCCAAGCGAGACACCAAATTGGTGTATGAGACCCCCTTGTTTGTGGGACAAGGGACCCCCCTCTGCGCAGTGATTTAACTGCTAAAGTCTACAGAAGTGTACATACACTACCCCCTCTGGATTTGAACCCGTGACCTCCTAAGAGGAAACACATGCTCTTAACCATTAGGCCCACCCACTCATGCTCTTAACCATTAGGCCCACTCATGCTCTCAAGGGGGCCTATGCATTAAAACTATTATCCGGCAAACCCTTGAACCATTCTGCTACATAATCCTACAATGATAATGCAAACAACTTCATTGTTACATCGAGCAATCAAGGGCAGAATAGATTGGTTAGCTTGCCTATACATGTCCTCTTAAATTAAATTTAAAATATTTAGAATGGCATATACATAAAACTACATGGATTATATAAATTAAAACCATAAACATTGCATTACACACTTTCTCAACATTTATATTCTAAAAAGGCGTTTGCACCTGGACACTTAATAGATCCTTTTAAAATGAATCTATGTTGATTCAACATCAAAAAACTATATAAAATCCATATTTAAAAGTACTTATAGTTTTCATCAAAATCCATAAAAAGAACACTCACATACCTGATTGTAGTTGTAAGGAAGTTTTAATTAAGTGTGAAATTTACCTAATATCTATTTGAACAATAAAAAATATTAAAAAAATAAATATAAACAATCCTCATTGATCTCAACCCATAGGCCTTTAAATATATATAAAAACACATATACATAAATTTATACCCATATTGAACAGTAAAAAAGTATATATATTAAAGAAGAAATAATATAAACACATGTTGGACATCTATATGTTTTCCTTGAATAAAGTTATGTGGATGCCCAATCCTAATACAATTAGTTCAACTTTACAAATCCCTCACAAAGATTAAAAAAGGTTCTAATGAAGTACCATTTAAAAAGATGAATATGAATGGGTAAAGATGTGACTAGTTGCCCACTGTCCAACAAACCAAAACAACTCAAGGGTACTACACAAAAGATTCCATTCCAATCTAAGTGGTCATAGGCTTTAGACATATCCAATTGGATGAGCATCGCTCGTTTCTATTGTCCATAAAATGAATTGATGAGCATCACTCGTTTTTATTGTCGATAAAATGAATAACTTTCTTGGGTTATAAAAAAAATTATTCCAGAGCTTGAGAGCTTGATACCTTTAGTTTGATATATTTAAAGTAAAACTCATTTTTTATGAGGAGATTATGAAAAGCAAAATGATTTTAATATGGTTGTTTATAATTTAAGTAAATGGAGTTTCGTGGGTTAGTTTGAGTGGTTGAGTGTTATAAGTTATAAGTAAAACGTCTCGAGGCCAAATCTTTTAGTTGCTATATATTGCTATATAAAAGGCTCACTTGAAGTCCCATGGATTGATTAACTCTATAATTAGAACAAAGACCAACCTTTATATAAAACTTAATACTTTATGAATATGGCTTATGAAAATAAAAATTTAAATCCAATAAAATTAAGAGAATCAAAATCATTATCTTCCCAACTTTAAAGACATAAATCTCAACTAATAACCACTTAAACCAATCTTAAAACTATGATTTAATTATTTCTCAACTAATAACCATTTAAACTAATCTTCAAAACCATGATTTACTGATTTCTCAACTATAACCACTTAAACCGAAATTCAAACTATGATTTAGTTATTTCTTACCATGTATGGTAAACTATAATATCTTAAAAAAAACTAAAAAAAGACCATTTAAATTCCAAAGGTTTACCTTAGCCAAACCTATGATTCCCCGCTATAGATCCATCCTTCTTGACAAGCTTGCATGAGTGCTTATTATAATAAAAAATAAACTTATGTATTCATTGCATGAAAATGTGTATGACTAAATGTTATCATCTCTCGAAAGCAACACAATATTATTTAAATTATATTTTCAATGAAATATATATTAATAACAATGAGATATTGCATTTTGGCTAAATGTTGTTATATATCAAAAGACTTATTAATAATATGAAAAGAAACTCAAATCATTTGTTCTTTTTCTTGATTTCTTTTATGTTTACAAAGAATAAGAGAGCGGATGGCTTATTCAAGGAGGCACTCTTTTTGGCTTCTGGACATTTACAATTCACTGAATTCTTTGAAAGTGAAATTGTTGGGAATGGATCGATACAACTCTTTTAACTATGAGCTTAGCCTACTTCTTATGACATCTTTGATGCCTTTTTTTCATGAGTATGGAAGGATAAGTATTGTACATCTTTTTGGATGTCTGAGGTAGACTTTGTTCTCCTCTTAATCTCAGTTTTACGACATTCTCACGAGTGCTTCCCGGTGATAAGCCATGTCTGGGTTCTTCTTGTATTCTCTAGTATACATCTTTTGAAGTCTGGATGGAGACGGGATGTGTTTCCTTTGTTTTCTTGATGTCTTTGGATTAGTTTTGGTTAGTTGACATCTCATTGCATCTTTCTGCAAGAGTCTTTGATTCAGCTATAATGTTGGTGGGCAGTTTCTCATTGTGAGATTGAGATTTGTACCCTTTTCTGCTAGACATGCTATGGTATTGAGAAGGACCTCTTATGCGTTGTAACAGTTACCTTTGATTCAAATGAATACCAAGGAACAATTATTTTTGTAACAGTTACCTTTGATTCAAATGAATACCAAGGAATAATTATTTTTCTTCTGGAAAATAGATAATATACAATTAAAATTTAATAAAAAAAAGATGATACTTAAAAAAAAAAAGGAGAAAAAAAAGAATAAAATGCTCAATTTTAGAAGGAAAAAAGCTAAATGTTCTGCTTTTAAGATAGTTTTGTTTGGTGAATAAAATATGAAGAATTTGTTTTTTAAATTTATTTGTTTCTATAATTTAAATATTCTTTAATATAAAAAGGATTTAGCGGAAAACAGAAAACGATGACAAAAATGTTAGATCTTTATACTACTCTTTTTAAAAAAGCTAAAGATTACTCTGTTAGAAAAACACTACATAACATACTCATAATTTTTTTATATTTTATAATATAATAAATAATATTATTTTTAAATAAAATATATATATTATAAATAAAAATATTTATTTTATTTAATAACATCTAATAATAAAACTTTATTATCATTTCAATTTATACTGACTTTTTTAACGTAAATAGTGTACATGTACACATTCTGATTCCTCATCCTCGAGTATCATTATTGTATTTACTAGATAATATATTTATTAAAATCCAATATTATTCTATGCTTCTCATAAATTAAACTATATAAATTGAAAAATACAATCCTCAACCACATTATTACTTTAATTCTAAATCTCTTACATCCATAACTTATTCCATAGAAAGATGATTTTTACAATCGAGTATAATAGCAATGTGTAATACCATGGTGAATGTGGACTTGACATATACCACACTATATATATATAAAATATTTCAATGTTGATTTTAATATGGGTATGTGTAAAATGAAAGGAAACAAATTTATTAATGCTTATAATATTTGTTCGCTCTATGATTTATAATTTGTGAAAGTTATTGAACTACTTCGAATCTAAATATTGGCGAAAGTGGAACTGTTATGTCTCAATTTTGGTGATATATGGATCATTCTATTAACCAATTATTAATCAATTATTTCTTGTGGTTTTAAGAAGAAATTCCATTAATTGCTTGGGATTAGATTTTGAAACCAATGTTTTGAAAATCGGTCGAGATTGAGTTCGAGTTGGCCGAGTTGACTCCGACCAAGTTGACTTGGATTGCAACTCGGCTTGGGTGGCCAATTTCATACTGAGTCAACCGAATTGTGGTTCGAGTTGGCCGAGTTAGGGTCCAAGTTGGCCGAGTCAACCGAGTTGACCAAGTTGCAATTCAAGTCAGTCGAGTTAGCTGTGGTGGACACCCACATGCATGCAGACTCCAAAAAAACATGTTTTTATTTTTATTTTTAAGAATTTTCTTATTCTAACCCTGACCTAAGGCCATAAGATGACCCCCTACCCCTCTATTTGCCTCACACTTCTGTTATAAGATGTTTGTGATCATTTGGCATTATTGTTGTTTGGCTTCATGGAGGCTTGGATGAGCGTCCAATAGTGAAGAACAATCAACAAGATTAGGGGAGTTGGACTGTTGGAGACCGGTTTTTTGTTACCTAGATGTATGTTAGCTGTCAACTAGCCACTCTTTCTTTCTTTTTTTCTCATTAAATTGACAAATATAAGTCCTCTTTTCTATTGTTTGCTACCAAAATAATAAGACCTTTTTTTTTCTTTGCATGTTTAGATTTGCTTTGCATTTAGATTCTAGATTGGCCCCAAAAGGAAAATATTAGGCTTGGATCCACGTTGATGTCATTGAAGGGAAATTGTACTGCAAGTATTGTAAGAAATGGATTAAAAGAGGGGGCATTAATAGACTTAAATGACAGTTGGATGCTGTTAGAGTAAATATTGCCCCATGGGAAGTTGATTTAGAGTTGATTGGAAAGATTAGGTTGGAGTTGCAACAACAGTTTGATAAATTGAAGAGGAGAAGGCTAAACAAAAAGAGATGTATGATCATTGACATATGATGTAGTGGCATCATAACATGTTGTTTTTTGGACTATATAGGCCATTTAGGCCTTGTTGATTATGTTTTTTGTTCAAGATATGTATTGCACAGTACACTCGGTGTCATTTTGATATATTCACCCTTATATGGTATATACATGACTATACATTGGATATTTTGTCTCTCTAATGCTTTGCAAGCATGGATTAAAATCTTAAAAATATTGTTTTTATTTCAAATTTAATATTTTATGTATTTTTTAAGTAATCCGGGTCATTAAATTCAAATTGACCAAGTCATTACCTATTCATTACCGATTCCTAGTCTGAGCTAACCTTTGACCGATTCCGAGTCCGAGTTGACCCTTGACCGATTCCGAGTTTGAGTTTGAGTTTTAAAACATTGTTTGAAACAATGCAATTAATTAATATCAACAATTATTATGTCTTAAAATTGAAGATGCACTATCAGATAAATTATTTCCATGAATAAATTTAATCTTAAATAAAATAATAAAGATAATGGGCCATGTGGGGTGCATTAGGAGATAAGGTTTGACTCACAAGGAAGTTGAAAAAGATGAAAGAAAGGAAAATGCATTCAAAGTAGAAAAGAAAAAGGAAACAAAATAAAACAACAAAAGATGGTGCAAAGTAGAAAAGCAGTATAAAGCATAAAAGCAGGGTAAAGCAGTGTAAAGCAGGATAAAAGCAAAAAAGCTGAATAAAGCAGGAAAAGCAGGATAAAGTAGGCCAAAAGTAGAAAAGTATAATAAAGCAGAAAAAACATGATAAAGCAATAAAGGCAGAAAGCAAAAAGAAAAGTTTGGGAAGCAAAGCAAGTTTCTATCCATTGATGAGGGTGCATTGGTTGAGGAAAGTGGACCAAATGAAGAGGAAATTCGACTTTGAATCCAAATTTGTCTATAAAAGAAGCATAGTGCATCACTTTCACGTATTTTGACAGTTTGTGAATTGAATTGAGAGCATTGTGCTTCCGTGACTTGGTAAATGTGCCCATCTATCGAGAGGATGATGGAATTCATCCATTTTCACCGAGTGTATAGCAGGTATTGAAGCGTTTCCAACCAGATTCGAAGGCCAAGAAGAAGGAAAACCAAGCCTCCAGTTTGAATCTCTTGGTTTCTCTTCTTCTCTTCTATTCTCTCTAAATCCTGAAGAAGACAAGTTATGATACTGGGATTGGTGGATTTCATCCATTAATGAGAGTATTTTCACCTTAATCTATCAGATCTAGAGTTTCTCCAATTGTTGCAGAAATTTGAATTCAAATATTCCAATTCCTATGTGAAGATGGCCTCTTTTTCTCACTATATTGTTATATTATGTTAGAGGATGCTTCATTAATACCTATGTGAGATTTATTTCAATAAATTTGAGTCTTCATTGATGTAATAATTTATTTCTACAAGTTTCATGAAAATTTGAGACAGTTTGATCAAGTTTCCATTGAGTTATTTACACCTTGCCTAGTTTTCAATGTAAAATTGACTAGTTTTGCAATATGTGATACTAGAAGCAATTTGTAATCCCAATTTAGAATCTATCAGTTGTTTCAGTTTCTTAACAAACCCTTGAAGCCACTCCAAGCATTAAAACTAGAAACCAATACCCTTAGCCAATGTTTGTAAAATATTGAATCTCAACTAGTTGAGTTGTCCTAGAAACTAGTCTTGCTTATTTGACTTTCAAATCAATTCCAATGCTCCCCAAACCTCTAGATTCAAAAATTGCCAATATCATGGATATATTTTTCATATACTGGGGTTCCCAATATCCTGGAATTATACTTTAGCCTCATTGATGTTTGAAACCTCAATGGTCCTAGTACATTGTGCATAGAATTCTTGAGATCAAGCATTCTAGTGACTATATTTCCTTGAATTCTGAATATGTGTGTCTCTAATATATTTTTGCAGACCTTTAATTTTATTTATCTAATCCATTCTCGGATTTTGTGCGAGTTTGCAAAGGTCCTATTGTGTTTTGGAATTTATCTAGTCAAAACTAGTTACAATCTAGCAACGAGTTCCCAATTTTCTGACTAGAACTTGGTGTTTGAGTTAATATCCTTATAAATATGATTTGGGGGATATTAAAGTGGTATTATATCACTTTCCTCTACTCCTATGGAAAGTATGTTTTTGAGTTCAGAGATGTAGCCATGAGATTGGTCCCTGTCACAGTTAAAGAAGGTGATTATGAATTATATGAAGAAGATTACAATTCCCTAGATGAAGAACCAACATGTAGTAGTTCATCTCATTTCACATAAAAGGATGATGATGAATTCTATGTTTAAACATATGATGAATTCATGAGGCCGAGATCTATTCATGATGGGTTCTCTTGTAGAGGGAGGCCAATGGAACCAATGGTTTACCTTGCAGATTATTGGTGATTGAGTGATGGAATTTTGAAGCACCTTTATTTCTGAGAGTACTGCTATCTTGAGATACAGAAGTTGTTCAAAGACCCATACTGCAGGACAAGCATGGGAAGGATTTCACATATGGTGGATGAAGTGTGCAAGAAGGTGGGAACTACATGGTTGCCACCTAGAGCCAAAAGAGTCAAGGAGGATATGGATGTGCACCTTCAGCCATACAAAGTCACTAGAAGGATCCATGAGCTAACTAAATCTATAGTGGATGAAGAAGAAGAACCACCTTTGGAGGAGCGTGAAGAGGGTAGATATTGTCTTGTTTGTGGAAGCCCTGAAGCAAAAGAAGCAAAGATATATGAAGCGGAGAAAAAGTCTTTGCAAGATATTGGCAGTGAAGGAGAAGGGTGTGTAAAATAAGATCTAAACATTCTAGACATGGATAGTAGAACATATACTGATGGATGTTGTGATGAGATACCTGCTAATGGGTATCATGGTGAGGTGCCTATTGATATGTGATTAAGGGTTGATGTACCTACTAATGGGTACCAAGATAGCATGGAGACATCTATTGATGGATGTTCACCTCTCTATGTTGGTGACATAGAGATTCCTATTGAGGAGATTGCTACAAGTACACATTCCTTTGAGCATAGAGGCCTTGTTGCCGAAGAAAAATACCCAGGATTGACTTCCAATTTATTCTTGATCTTCATGATGTTGATTCTATAGATGATGAGGAGGAGGTTCACTCTCATGAGCCATCCTACCTAGTAGGGCCATTACAATTGGGTGAAAAGAAGATAAAGAAAGACTTACATATTCTCCATGACACTCATGCTTCAGTATCAAATCTATGTTTGAGAGTTTCTTCATTGGAAGATTCATCTTTCCTTGAAGCCATGTAGAAGATCTAGAGAGCAATGTTTGCAATTCAAGGTATTTTTTCATACATGCTTTTAGACAGAGATCACTTGTATGAGCTTGTTCATATGTTTCATAGAGAATCCTTGAAGGATGATGAGGAGATTTGAAATCTCAATGATGAGTTGATGGCCACCCAAGATTCTTTGGGAAGTAGTCGAATTTCCCTAATGGAGTCTAATATGGAGATAGAGAAACTTCACCAAGAATTGCAGAGATCACATATTCCCTCCTACATTCCAGTCATCCATTCTCCTTTGGTTGATGACATTTAGAGTTCTATGGAGGAACTTCATGAGATGGTAGTTCATTAGGTGCATGATGACATGCATGTGCTTGAAGAGTTTTGGGATACAGATGATGATTTCCAAGCACATGTCATTTTCCAATGTGAAACTGAGCTATCTCATGGAGTGGGTCCTCTCTCTATTAAATAATCAAAAGAGCTCCTTATTATGGAGTTGATGAATCCACATATTTGGTGGATACTTTTTGCAGAGAATTGGTTCACAATTCTTAATCCCATAGTTCTATTTCAGTCACATCAATTGGGAATGAATATTGGCTAAAAGGATACTTTCTCTTGGTATCACATGAGGAGAAGGAGGCTCCCACAATCTTTGTTGATGATTGCAGGAACATACCATGTGATGTTACAAGCGCACCTGTATTGCCTTCGAAGGACACTGAAGAGTCCTTAGCTATGGGATATATAGACGAGAACATGCCATTTGAGGCAGTAAGCAAATATGATTATCTATTCATGGATTGGGTAGATAAATATGCCACTGAAATGGAGGCCCATGGATGCACAAGTCTTTCTCGTGTCTGTAAAGAATTGTTTGACATGCATGCCTTGAAAGAAATACTTCATGATTTGCCTATATGGAGAAAATAATTATCTTTAAAGAAGATGGAAAATTACATCTCATATGTTTTAGCAAACAAAAGTGATTATTCATCCATTGATTGGGTGGATAGAGGCATCATAGAAATTAAGAATTTGGGAGGTAAAGGTTTCTCTTGTTTTTGCAATGATTTGTTTGTTATAATTGCCATTATATTGACATGTGAGCACACACAAAAATATATTTTGCATCCATTAGGTACCTCCTATAAACATGCACATGAGTATTGGATGTGCAATTGCATGACAATAGTTTTCAGAAGTATAAGAAGTGATGGGATTCCAACATGGCTATGGGATCCTGGCATCCTTTGGAACACCAACTTGTTCTAGATGATCAATATGTCAAGTGGAATTTTGCATAAACAATGGGATCTAGGCATTACATGGAGTGACCGAGTGTTTCTGATGGTATGTGTGTTTGGGAGAATGCAATATATTCAATGGGATCTAGGATGGAAAGATAGCCTTCATTTCCACCAGTTCATTCATGAGGAGAAATGGTATGATTTCCTAGATGGAAAATCATATGGTGGATGGAATCAATACTCTCCCCTTTTGTGGGTTGTGAGTTTTCATGAGAATTTTGGTGGAGACATTAAAAAGTGTAGAGGAGGGAGTAGGATTCACTTCATTAAAATGATATTTGTTTGGGACCCTAGGATCATATTTGGTCTCAACTATTTCAGCTAAAAGATTCATGTAGGAGTATGTGGGACAGAAACACCTCTCAAGAGGAATAAGATGCATAAGTATTCCCAAAATTTATCTCCACCTCTATCAACATCATCAATTTAATTTGGAAGAATAAATTTTACAATGGAAAACTCTTTGTATCCATGGTGCCTACTTGGGACTCACATGCATGAGTATTGATTTGGTTGATGCACCTATGAGTTCACCTCCATACATGAGCAAAGCAGATATCAAGAAATTGGGTAATCTTGTGTTTATTCCTTTTCAGTACATTTTGGTTTATGGTAGGGTGTGTGAGAAGCACTTTCTTACTTTGGAGGTTGTGTCATATGCTTGGTAGAGCATTCATTGCATAACAAATTGGTTGAGCATGGATTTGGAAGAATTGAGATAGCATATCTTGATTCTATGTTGGAGTATGGTAAATGGGATTCCCAAGGAAGGAAATACGTTTCTTATGGGGATGAGGAATTTGAGATAATTTTAAAAAAGAGTAAAGAATTTTTTCAAAAAGAGTAAAGGAAGTGATGGGGAACTTATTCAATGTTTTCCACGCCTAGGTACGCTCCATCATTTGTGTTTAGAGAGAAGGCTTCCAAAGAAAACATGGAAGAGTTTGTTGCAAAATGTTCACCTTGGTTGTTTGAATATTCATATATGGGTGAGGGAAAGGTTTCTATGGAGATTCCTCAATGATGAAGTTCAAATGGTGCATGCAACAACTTGCAAAGTTTGTGGAAAAGTGTCCCAATGTTTCATCATTCATATTTTCCATTTCTTGAGGACAAGCAAGTATTGGGAGGGGAGGACTATCATGTCCCCATTTTGGTGAAATATAGATAATTTTATTATCTAATTAGTCCCTATGGTTTTAATAGGAAATTCCATTAATTGCTTGGGATTCAATTTTGAAAAAAGGCAATTAATTAATAGTAGCAGTTATTATGTCTTAAAGTTGAAGATGCACTATTAGATAAGTTATTTTCCATGAATAAATGTTATCTTAAATAAAATAATAAATATAATCGGCCATTTCGGGAACATTAGGAGATAAGGTTTGACTACAAGGAAGTTGAAAAAATTAAATAAAGGAGAAAGCATCCAAAGTAGAAAAGAAAAAGGAAAGAACATAAATCAAGAAAAGTTGGCACAAAGTAGGAAAGCATAAAAGTAGTGTAAAACAAAAAAGCAGGGTAAAGCAGGCTAAAAGAATAAAAGAAGGATAAAGCAAGACAAAAGCATAAAAGAAGAATAAACTAGAAAAAAATAGGATAAAGTAATAAAGCAGGATAAGGCAGTAAATGCAGAAAGAAAAAAAGAAAATCTTGGAAATCAAAGGAAGTTTCTATCCACTCATGAGGGTGCATTGGTTGAGGAAAGTGGACCACATGAAGAGGAAATTTGATCTTAAATCCAAATTTATCTATAAAAGAAGGATATCGCATCACTTTCACATCGTTTGACAGTTTGTGAATTGAATTGAGAGCATTGTGCTTCTTTGACTTGGGAGATGTGCCCCTGCTATGGAGAGTATGATAGAATTCATCCATTCTCAATGAGTGTATTGCAAGTCCTGAAGTGTTTCCAACCAAGTTCGAAGGCCAAGAAGAAGGAATACCAAGCCTCTAGTTCGAATCTCTTAGTTTCCCTCCTTCTCTTCTATTCTCTCTAATTCTCTAAAGAAGAAAAGTTATGATACCGGGATTGGTGGATTTCAGCCATTAATGAGAGTATTTTCAGGTTAATATATCATATCCATAGCTTCTCCAATTCTTGTAGAAGTTTAAATTTAAATATTCCAGTTCCTATGTGAAGATGGCCTCTTTTTCTCACTATATTTCTATATTATGTTAGAGTATGCTTCATTAATACCCCTGTGAGATTTATTTTGGCCACTTTGAGCATTCATTGATGTAATAATGTATTTTTTCCAGTTTCATGAAAATATGAGATAGTTTGATTAAGTTTCCATTGAGTTATTTACACCTTGCCTAGTTTTCATGTAGTATGTGATACTAAAAGAAACCTGTAATCCCAGTTTCAAATGTATTAGTTTTTTAGGTCCTTAACACATACATGAAGCCACTCCAAGCATTAAAACCACAAATCAACACCCTTAGAAATTGTTTGTACAATATTGAATCTCAACTAGTTGAGTTATCCCAGAAACTAGTCTTGCTTATTTGACTTTAAAATCCAATATAATCCTCCCCAAACCTATGGATTTGAACCTTTATGATATCATTGATCTATTTTGGATATATTGGGGTTCCCAGGATCTTGTAAGTAGACTTTATCCTCGCTGATGTTCGAAACCTCAATGGTCCCAATACATTATGCATATGATTCTTGAGATCAAGCATTTCAGTGACAATCTTTCCTTAAATTCTAAATTAGTGTGTTTGTGATATATTTGTGCAGACCTTTAATTATTTATCTGATCCATTCTCCAAGTTTTTGTGAGTTTGAAAAGGTCCTATTGTGTTTTGGAATTGATCAAGTCAAAACTAGTTACAATCTAGCAGCTAGTGCCCAATTTTATGACTAGAACCTCGTGTTTGATTTAATATCCCTATAAATATGATTTGGGGGATTATTATAGGACCATTGATTAAAAGTGATTACATCATTTTAAATGAATATAGAAAATGCAAAATTAGAAATGAAAGCTTGAAATTGTGCTTTGTTACATCACTTATTGGCATGCTTTGTTAGTTTCTTGGTGTCTTCATGATAGATATGTTTGAAAGGAATGGATTTCACCTTTTATCATGATTTTGAGATGTAGTGGGGTCACACCCCCTTTCAATACAACACATAGACAATGGAATTTATCCACAATTATTATAAATAAATTTAATTCTAGTATTAAATAGGTACCCACCACAATAATTTGCAATTTAATTCAAAATAATCATTATCACACCATATTAATAAAGCATTCGGTAAAAATAACCACATATTCCTGCAACCTCTTTATTTGATTAATGGACAATGATGTCAAGCCTCTTTAAATTCAAAGAGGCTATGCACATATCTTTGGAATCCACAACCATCAACACTACCAAAAATATTAAAGGAGAGTCAAAGACCCTTTTCTCATTCACAAACTTCATATTTATGCTTATGCTCCTCAAATTTTGGCCTTACAACTAGACTAATTATTCAAACTTTAGATAAAATGCTTCAAATTCGAATGGTTGGAGAAAATTCACCAAGGCCCAATAAATATTTCACAAATTACAATTCCTTTTGTTTTTTCTTTTCCTTTATCATAAAAATAGAACAAAACAAAAGCAAATGTAAAAAATGTCTAATATAGCTATAGTGTTAGGGATGCTCTTGCAGCAAACTCCCTTGATTGGAAAATGTAAGCATCTTTCTCACATGGCCATTGATAAAACAACAATTGTTGACTATCTTTGTCTTTTATTTATTGTCTTCTTCCTTTTCAACCACACTCAATACCACTCATGTCCTTTATTGTTTTCTACTTTGCATCCTTGTTTTTCGTATCTATAATCCACAACTCTAATATCTATAATTGTAAGAATCTCCTCACATTTTCGCTCAACTTTTCCATCTCCTTCACCTATTTCATTTTCATCATGATTATCATCATCTCCTTATACCACTTGATGCAACTTGTCTATCTATGAAAACTACTGCAAATATCATCCAGTGGGATTCAATGACTCAAAATTCTCCCTATCAATAGTGGTAATTGTCTCCCTATCCTCCCTCTTTTATACCATTTCCACTATCTCAACAAATTCCATTAATGCTCGGTACTCAAGCATCTCTCTATTTTATTTCTTTCATCACAAAATCTCCTTTGCTACAATAATCTTTAACACAATGTTGCTATCCATCATATCTATTATTTTGCATCAACTTTCCCTACCACACTCGTGTCATCTTTCTTTGGTTTGCTCTTCTTTCTTTTTCTCTACTGCATATTCAACTCCATTGCAACAAAGTCACCACACAAAAAATTATGGGAATTTTACATCCCATTTACATCTCTTCCACCATTACATTTGAGATAACATCATCTACTTGCAACTCCACTACTACAAGACAACTCTATTTTTTAATATCGCCTTCTAATGCAACACTACTCATTACTACAACAATATCTTTGGTATGCATATACACTCCCTTAAACAAATCAATACTCTCCAATGCTTCTTGAGTTTATTTAAAAAAAATCATTTACCTCACTCTTTCCATTGTAGTATTTTGCTACAAATCCCTCCCCGCTCTCTTTGGGAATTATATCATGCATTTCACTAATAATTTGTTCATTAGTTTCCCCAACAACATGTACCCCATTGGCACATTCAACATTCTCCACAACCACAACCAAAAGAATTCCTTTTTCTTTCTCCATTTGTTGCGTGCTCTCAATATTTATTTTCATCCACACCTTCTCAATCCTTAAATACAAGTGATAAACCTCTTCTAATGACCATGTATTCTCTACACGTATCTTCCTTCTAATGGGAAACTTCAATCCATCGATAAACTACAATATCTTTTCATCATTGGTGACTATATCTCATACAAAGCCAACTCTAATGACCACTCTACTAAATTTCTCAAAGATAATTATCTACACATCTATCATTATACTTCTCTAACCTTCTATGCATCTTCATAGTATACTAAGAATTTACAAACTTACCTCTCAATTATTCTATTTTATTTTGTGCAACTTCCGAATTTATTTTATTATAATTTTATTATAATGTTTTGTACTTCCTACGGGAGATCATACTGATGTAATCATTCATGTAAAACCTTGAAAGAATCAATGTGAACCTTTGGGAAGTTTAGAATTAAAATAAAATTATTTTTACCATTTTTATTTCCCCCAAGGTAAGTCGACCCCATTCAATTAGATAAGGTGTCCCGATTAGGGTTAAATGTCAATTTTGTAAAGTGTATAAATAGAGAGGTGGCAGAAATCCATTCTTTGAAATCGGAGCCTCACCACTTAACTAGCAGATGGACGTTGCTATGAGTGATCGACTCTTCTGTTAAACGACAATGAAACTAATGTGTTTATGGGAGGTTTATCATTACGGATGTTTACGGGAAGTTTCTCATAACGAGCATAACCAGCAACGGTTTACTCATGTAACTAAATTCATGAAGTATATAGTGCATGGTTGGGATGCACGATGTAAAGAGTTGTCTGTGAGTTTGAGACCCATCTTGTAATCTCTCCTTCTTCATTAATGAGCTTCAATACTTTTCCCGTGGATGTTTCCCCTTTTGGGGTTTTACAACATGAAATGCTGGTGTTAAATGCTGTTATTAATTGTGTGTATTGATTTATATTGTCTCTGACATATAAGAAATGCTGGTTGTGTGTATTGATTTATATTGTCTTTGACATATAACATCTTCACCCGTTCACTTTTGGTTGAAACCTAGCAATTTGTAACTGTTAATTTTGTAAAACAAATATTTAGTAAAAGCAACTTCTCATAAAGAGTTCTACAAAATGCCTTTTTAATTTTGAAAGAATTGCCTTCAAACCACATTTAACACCAAAAAATTTATAATATACCTACTTTCACAATTTCTGTATCAGCTTTCAAACCACAAGTAATACCATAAAATTGTATCAGCTTTCAAACCCCACGTAACATCATAAAATTGTATCAGCTTTCAAACCACATGTAACACCATGAAATGCAATATACATGGCTTCACAAATAACTTTTATCTTAGTTATCTCAGTCTATGACAAAACACATTAAGGGGAAGAGTTCATTGGCACATATGCCACTCTATGCCTTCATATTATTGGTCTCAACTCAAAATCTAATTTGTTTTTGTTACCAGCCTTTTCCAAATTCCAATTCCATTTTTCACAATTAAAATAAAACTTGCATCACTAATATCAATAACTCCACCGGCTTTTGAATTTCACTTGATTTGACAAAGTTGGTTATGTTAAACAATTTCAAGTTGTTAGAGATGAATTGATCCCCCTTATCTGAGTTGAATTGAGCCTTTGCATCATGTTTATCTGTTTTGATTCTTCATGAGCCTAATCTAGATTATGCATCCTTGTGCTCATGACTTCCATGACTTCCCTTAAGCCCAACTTGTATGTAGCAAGTTAGTAAAAATGGCCTAAAAAACATTAAATGTATTAGCTTTGAGTGGAGGAAGCAAAGGTCATACACTTGTATAACCTAGATCTCAAGTCCTAATGACCCAAATCAAGTCACAAGAATGGTTGGAGGAGGCTAATCTAAAATTCACCCTCACGGCCTTATGATGGAAGAATAAAATAAATTAGGAAACCCTAAAATCCCATTCCTCATAAGAGAAACCTATATTTTATACAAGTTTTTCATTGCTTCCCTTGGGGTTCATCAAGCCACTCCTTAATCCCCTATTTTGGTAGAATCATATCCTTTGTCCATTTAAGAATTTGAATGGTGATGAAAGTTGAAGGAACCCAAAATCAAATGAATTTTTTTTACAATACAACTATTATCGTTTTAACTTTTTGATATCATTAATATACTTTTGTCTTCTCTACCCCACAATTCCTATTGCATATTGTGTGTTTTATAATTTATTAAACTTCATATCAATTTGGTTAATACTTTTGGATTTATTTTTCTTTGTGAAATTCTTGTAAAGGAATAATAGAGGTGTTTTGGTTTTATGGTGTGTTGGTATTGAGTTGAGATTTGTGTTGGAGTTTAGATCAATTATTGATCAAGAACAAGAACTTGATTGCTACCACACATGCATTCTTTTTCCTTTTCCTTCATTTTAATTATAAAGCATTAGCTTGGAATGAGTGCTTGAAGATATTTTCTCTACCTATTAGTGAGACTCCAATCATTTCATTGGGAACTTCTATTTAGTATTGACAATTATCCCTCAAACATAATTGGCGACTCCACTAAGAAAATATTCTTTAAGTTTTTCCTCTTGTTGGATCGGACCTCTCCTAGTTTATGCTAGTTTAGTTCTTTTATTTTTATTTAGGGTCTCTTAGAATACATCCTTTAAGATTTATAAGTAGAAAAGTGTTTCTAGGTTTAAAGCTTGGTTTTTATTTTTTTCCTATCTTGTTTTTTCACGTGAACTCCTTTGGTGATAATTGCAAGTATTTGTAGGCTGCGCTTGTACAATTAGGCGAAGCTCAAAGGTTGTGCACTTTAGCAACATGTAGAGTGGATAAAATTTGTAAGTATTTGAATCTAGAGTTGAGATTCAGTGATTTCCTCTGGATTATATTGTTTTAATTTGTTTTGGGAAGTTTTTTAGATCATAGTTTTGGTTATTATATCATCTTAGTTTTGTTTATAAAAAGATTTTGATTTTGTTTGAAAAAATGAAAATAAATTTACCCTCTATTGTAATTTGAGTTAAAGGTTAAATTTGCATTTATAATTTTTGTTTTTATTAGGTTGAATAGCATTTAATTATTAGGGAGATTTGGGTGTTCCCGGTGAAGATGGGTAACACTTTTTGGCAAGTAGAGGGCGTGATTATGTTAAAATCTGGCCTCGATCAAGCTTTTTTCAAGCCCTCAATCAAGATTTAAAAAAAATTGACTAAGGGATTAAATAAGTGCTTGATTGAGATATTTTAACATGCTCAATCAAGGGTTGATAAAACCATCGATCAATATCAGTAGGTTGATCGAGGGTTTTATTAACCCTCGATCAAGCCCTGATTTATTTCACCGCATCTACAACAATTATACATATAAAATAACAACAAGCCATGATTTATTTCATGGCATTCGTTGCATAGAAACTCAATGAGGGAGTAGTAGAGAGGGGTTATAGATATAATAAATGAATGATTGGTGTTTATATATGTGATTAAAATCATGGAAAATATGGAGAAGTGCCTCTTCTTCTCATTTTTCATGATTTCAGTCACATCTATAACTCCAATTACTCCATGATCCATATCCTCGCGTATAAAATCTAGAGGAAGTGTCTGTCATAATGCTTTACCTCGTTTTTCTTCAAGGTATTTATTATTACTCACAAGCATTATTTTATTCTTGAAATTATGTTTTACTAAATTTAATTATCGTATAATTCTATGTTTGATTTTAATTGAATTCAAAGACCTCAATCCCATGAAGGTTTTAAAAATTATAAATATTAACAAATTTGTTAATTTACAAGGGAATTCACATAGTTAATAGTTGGAATATATACCTACTTAAAATGAACTTTTAAAAAATTCGATTAATTTTTTTTCAGGTGCCCACGAATATGGGCACTCAAATTTTTTTTAATTGAATTTCTTAAAAGCTCGATCGAACATCTATCTAACTGCACATAAACCCTCGATCAAGGTATTTAAAAACATGTGTAAGCTTGATCAAGGGTTTTACAAACCTTGATTGAGGTCATAGCTTGATCGAGGGCTTCAAAAACAAGCTTTTGGCCCCCATTTTTGCAAATTTAATTTTACTGGAATCTTTGCCAAGCCTAAACTCCGTCTCAGGATGCACCTTATGTAGCAGAATTCATACAAATGGATTCGTCAACGAATCGTTTATCTATTGGCATATAATTTATAGGTTTTTGAGTTCATATTATAATACCTTTTTATTTTATTTTCAAACTTACACTTAAAATTCATGTCCACAACTTTGAATCAACGCAAAGAAAAATCAACAACATAAAAAACACACAACCAAAATGTTTCAAAAAATATATACGCTCCACATTAACACGTCCTCTTCAAAAGAGTACTTTTTTATAACCAATAATTTTTTTTCTACGTGCACACACATGTACAAAATGCGATTAAAATTTCCAATGGTCAATTTCGAAAATTAGTAAAAAATATATTTTCCAAAATAAATTAATAAAATAATGCGTGCCCTGGTGCATTCTGTATAGATTATGCTCATATATATATTTATAAACTATGCATTTATCACTAAATTAATTTCTGTGCACAAAAGCCACTTGTTAACATTTCTTGAAATTTACAAGAACAAACATATCATTAAATGCAATTTTGACATATTATATAGTAATATTATATATATATATATGTGTGTGTGTGTGTGTGTGTGTGTGTGTGTGGAAAGCCAACATAATTCCCTACAATTTGTTTTTTGTTACATGTTGGAATTCACAAAGCATCTATGAGTTTTTAGAGATTCGATTTAATAAATGAGTAAAACATCAAATTTTCACTATCACTTTTGGCCAAAATGTGTTACCCATATCCATGGATTCACCCATATAAAACATTTGAAAAAGTAAAAAAGATCATTTATATATTGTTTTCAAAGCAAATAGAAATTAATGGTGTTTCATGTTGGGTATTTGAGAGACTCGATGGTGGAGAAGTATGGCAAAGTTCAGTTGATGATGGTGAGGGTTTGGGTTTTAGCTCTAGAGGGAATGCTAGTGGTCTAGGTAGTTGGGGAGACCTCTCTGTGTATGGAATGTGTAGAGGTTACTATCTGTATTAGTTTTTAATGGTTGGAATGGTGGTGAGGCATTTATTTGTGGTCGCTACTGGCTTGGTGTTGGGGTCGTTTGGTTTGGTTTGGGTTCTGTAGTTTTTGTGGTGTTTTGTCTGTTATTTCAAGAGTGGGATAGATATATTGTTTTTTCAAATATTCTACTAGAGCCATGTTTTACGTCCATGTTAGCGACTAAGGATACTTGTGGTATTTTATTTGGTCTCAATTGTTTTTTGGGGTGTGTCCTGCATCTAGCTAGATGATTTTTTCATAGTTGGAGGTGGAGTGGGATGCCCTCATAGATCCATTTGATGAGGAAGTATGTGATAATGTAGGCATATTACGACTTGATGAGGAGCTTATGAAGTTTTTGAGCCAACAAAGGGTGGTTTCCATTTTGGGGAAGGATCATCTCAACATTTTAGGTTCGGGTGTGATTGGGACACGTGGTGAGAGGAAAACAAGTGTGGATGCTTGTGATAAACATATTTCCTCTGTTTCTGATGCTCAGGTTATTGTAGAGGACTGTAGTCCTTGGGAGGTTACGGTTCCAAATACTCATAACTTTTTAGTGGGGGATTATCCAAATGTGTTAGACTTTGATATGGTGGATCTAGAAATTGTATGTCACATGCCCCAATTTTGCAAAAAACAATTTTATATTAATTGAGGACAATATGTTAAATTTTATGCTAAGTTGTAATTGATGACTCAGCAGGGTCAAGGATATTTAGTGTAAATTCTGAATATTTTATTATAAATAAATAAATGAGGAGACAACATCTTAGGAGAGCTGTTAAAAGAGTGTTGACTGGTCAAATTGGTGGAGGAGACTAGGTGGAGAGCAAACTGACATGTGGCAGCATCCTCAAACCACTTCCAACTGTTGCAGGTGGCAAACTCCCTACATTTGGGGTCATGATTCCCCAAGAAAGTGGAATCAGAGCAGGTGGCTCAATTAATGAAAACTGACCCAAAAGACCTAGGCAATCTTTATAAAATTTCCCATTGAAGAGAGCAGAGGCTGTTCATTCTAGAGAAGTGATCATTCCGGATGAATGAATGTACTTTAAATAAATTCAATGGAATGGAAATTTGGAAAGTGTTTGAGGGGATAACTGCTGATTGATTTGGTTGCAGCTTTTAAGTTGAAGATCATACTACTGAGAGCAGAGTGTTTTACTGAGATATTGAACTAGTCAGTTGACAGAGGTTTCTACTGTTTGCATTCTCCACCAGTTCTCAGCCAAGAAGACCAGGAACAGGCTCGGAGGTCCTGAAGAAGCATTGTTTGAGCACTCTCCAAGAGTTTGGTAGGGAGGAACGACCTCCTAAAGTTATTGTCGTCTTTCCTCAACAGGTTCTATGTTATTTTGTTTTACTGTTTTAGTTAAATAAATCTTAGTTTGACTGGTATATGAATGTTAAAATCTAGTTTGTAAAATGTTAGAATTAGTTGTCTTATTAAATTGTTAAAGAAATGAAATTGATTTAGAAAATAATGTGTTAGAATGAAAATAAATTTCTAGACTGTGTTTTTCCACACTTGGAAACCAGGTCGTACCCTAGCACAATTAGAATGCTTTAAGTAGATGAAAGATATTCATAAGAGAATGAAAATAAAAGATAGGATTCTGTTTCTGAAGATAGCAGAGTAATTTATCCAATGTTTAAATTATTATGAAAAGAACAGTGTTATGGTTTATTTATGTTTATTGTTTTACTGTGTATAACTAAATAAAAATGTTGGAAAAGAAATAGTAAGTCTACACTAGAGTTATAGTAAAAAGTATAATGATAAAATAAAAGTTTATAGAAGATACAGTTAGGTATATAAACCAGGTAAGAACCACACAGTGTATCCTTTAAACCTAATATCTTAAACTATTATTTTAATGTAAACCAGAATAGAGTTATGTTTACAAACCATCTATTTATAAAAAGTAAACAGAGTTACAGAGTTATTATTCTAATCTTTACAAAGCTCTGAATAATTTCTAAGTTACAAAACAATAAACAAATTCAAATGTAACTATAAACATTGAATATAACAAAACTAAGAAATTGCTTAATCAGAATAATTATAATTACCAGATAATTATATAACATGTGCAAGATAAACCTAAGGGTCGAAACCCTAGTTTTTCTTTAATCTTTTTATAAAGTAAATTATAAAAGTTTTAAACATATTCTTTGATAACCGAGTAAACAATTGAAACTAGAAGACTATAGGTTATGCGTTAGATTGATTACAGTCTTATTTCAAGAACTTATAATATATTTATAAATTCTTTTATTTTCTTTAAAAAAAATACTTCATAAACAGGTTAAATAACATCAATACTCTTGTATTAATGAAACAGAAACAACGAGAAACCAGTGCACCATTAATAGTTAATTTAAGAATACATTTATACAATGGTTCTCTTCTAGTAAACCCTAGCTATTTTATCCTAACTGATAAATATAAATTTATAAATTTTATTTTACGACTGAGTTACAATCTTCACAATAACCTTATTTATTTACAAGAGAAATCTTTAACAGCAAACCTATTTCACTGACAGTGAAGAAGAATAACTTAATTTACAGTAATATCATTTACAAGACTAAGTATAAATAACAGAGTATTCGAAAACATAAATCAATTAAAAACCACGAGTACCGGAGGAACCTCCATATTTTAAGAAACAAAGCATGATATTACCAAGCCATAAGGCTGTAAATACTTTTTACAAGTCAAGAAAAGCTGAATACAAGTCATGGCATATAAGCCGGAGCTACCCTGCAACATGCAAGGGTTTTAATAACAAAAATACTAGATAATAACTGAAACAAAGCATCTAAACATTGGAGGAACTGAAGCCGTGCTTCCTTTCCAACTGTGACCCTTTTCCCTTAACCATTGCAAGCAGGGAGATGCCACGTTAAACTGGGGCTTACCCGTTTTGGTCATGAAGTCAACTAGCATTGGAGAGGATTCTTCCAAGCTCAAATACAAACTATATCCTGCAAGCGAGACCGAAGGCTTTATTTAGAAGCTCTACATTCTAATACTAAAACTGTAAATTGAAATTTATAAATAATAATAGGAAAAGAACTTTTACCTGAAGGAAAAGAACTTTGGAGCCGAGGAGGTAAATGAACCAGCATGACGTACAACACCTTGAGGAACAAACCCTTGTGCTAACCTATGACAGAGACAGCGGGGTTCACATTCCAAGCTACACCAATGATGGAGCAGGTTGAAAGCTATGGCAATGGCAACATTAAGAACCAACACTCTAAACTACTGACAGAGTGAAACCACTCTCACAGCTATACACTTCTTGCAGAAGTAAACCAAGATAAGAGCTGTGTATCACTCAACTCTTATACAAGAGTTGCAGCATTTCACTACACACAAATGGAGCTGTAAAATGAGAATCAAGCGAGCCTCTCATGGCTGCAAAGGAACCAGACAGTGCAGAGGCAAACCCTCGCAGAAGAATGAAGAAGATAGGGTTACGTTGTAAGTTTTTAAATCGTCCATTGCACGGGGGAGGCTTCTCCATGTGCCACTGAATTTTTTTTACTCAGCAGTGGGTCGATCCCTATAGTCTCCTGCATTGTCGGGGAAAAACAATATTATTGCCAATCATACATTGTTTAAACACTAATGATAAGGTTTGGTAACATATCATTGTTATGTCGGATAACATGGAAATCAACCCTTCGATATAACCATATATTACATACAACCAACAATATATTTGGTATTAAATCAATTCGTTGTTTATGCCTTTCGATACCACTACAATCAATCCTTTGTTAAAACATAATTATAAATTATTATCATTTGCATTGAGTAATGCTAAGTTCAATCTTTGGTGAACGAGTATAAGTGGAGATCATTATTGAAATTTAAGCCTTTAACTTATAGTCAATAGTACTCCTAATGATTCTTCTCACAAACCCTATTTTTAAAGGAGTAATGCTATGTTTACATTATTGATTATGCAAAATTAAAGTTGGTAAGTTTATTATCTTAGGTTCAACTTTTTGTAAATAAGAGTTAGATAATATTTTCTATACAAGCACAACTTTTACTTTTGCATAAGGTAGACAGTGTCATAGATGGGAGACTTCTTGGAAGTAGTGATCTATTGGTTTCCATAAAGAATCAAATTCTTATAATCAACCACTGTTAGATTAGACTTGGTAAATAAAATATAGTAAGACTATCCAAGGTTAAAAAGAGTATCACTTAGTAATATTAATAAATGATATGGTAATGTAATTTTTGATACAATACTTGTGTCATGATGAAACTTGGAAGATTGGAATCGTAACTTGACGACTATTGTGCAAGTGAACATTTATAACTGTATACAATAATAGGCTGATAATTCTTCTCTACTAGAGCATAATTAAGTGTGGAGTTAAGTAATCCATTGTAAGCTTTTCCTTGGAAGGCATTAGATTGATATTCATGCTTATAAAGCAACATTTTAGATACTAGACATAACAATAGCAGTAAATACTTGTTTCAGTAAAAAGCGTCTTTATATAAAATTATGAACTCTATGCACAGCAGTGAAACTTGTGAGGAACTTGACTTATAATTTTAAAGTCATGTTGGTGAAAGACAGTAGTATATCAAGGATAATAGTCTTTACTACTAAACTTAAAATACTATCATAAATGAAAAAAACGACAAAGAAAGTTACTTTACCTCTTAGTATCCTTGAACTCTAATAATCAATTTTTACTCTAGCATTTTATATATGCTAAATAAATACATATGGATTTAACGCTTTAACCAACTCCTACTGGTACAAAATTTACCTGTTGCACTTGTAAGATCCAGAAATCCAGCTGAGTTAGCAATTGCTAAGTAAGCCCCAGTTTAGAACATAACTTCTCACCTACTTGACAAAATCAAATCATCAGTACAGTTAGAAGCAACTGAATGCAGGTCATGGACATAACATATCAAAATTAAAGTGGTATTAGTTTTTATGTGTTTGAAGTTAATCACTACTTTTGTTAACTGTTTCATTTTTCTTCTAGCCGCTAGTGGTTATCAAACTGCGACTATAGACATTTTATGTTACATTAAAAAATTTAATTTTTGTGAAAATTTGGGGTACTAACATGTGGTATCAGAGCTCAAGGTTCAAACACTATGCCTTGATGAAGCTCAACTAGCTTATATGAAATAGTGTATTTAATCATTTTGCCGATGTTGTTTTATTTTAATGTTATTCAACAAAGAAATTTGTTTTTGAAGTTTAATAACAGGTATGGAAAGACTGGAGGAATATGCAGAAGAGGAATCTCCCTCACTGAATAAGAAAATCTACAAAGAGAACCTATACAAGAAGACATAACCATTAATTCCTCAGAACTTTTGCAAATAGTAAAAGAATTAAAATCTAAAATGGAATCTGTTAAAAAGGAAAATGAGAGGATCCTAAGAGCTCAGGAGGAGCTGAATCAGATCCTAACTGAAAGATTTCATGCTGAGGGGAGGGGTGAAAAAGATGATTCAGAAGATATAAGTTACCAACACCAATATAGAAAGACTAAACAGACTAAAAATGAAAGCAACTCATCTTCAGAAGTATTTGGTGATCAACATAATTTTCATTCCACTAGTGATAGTAGTGATGACAACCATTATACTAAAAAGAGAAAATATAAACCTTATGAGGAAATTTCTGGGGAGTTTAAAAATATTAAAACGCCAACATTCAATGGAGAAACTGAGAAGGGGGAGGAAGCGGAATCCTGGTTATCTGGGATGAAGAAGTACTTCCAGATTTATGACTATTCTAACCAATTAAAGGCTAGAATGGCTATCTACAATCTTTTAGGGAAGGTTGATATATGGTGGCAAGATTTAAAGAGAGTGAAGGGAATAAGAGAGAAGTACATAAATTGGAGTACCTTCAAGAAGTACTTTAAAAAGAAATTTCTATCTGAGCAGTACTATGAAGAGAAAGCAAAATAATTCTATGAGCTTTAACTAGGTTCAATGACTATGAAGGATTTGAACAACAAGTTTTTAAGTCTGCTTAGGTATGTGCCATACCTTGTAGATGAAAAACTGAAGGTACATCGATTCCTCAACTATTTACCTTATCACATAAAGCATAGGATTAAGTATGACAATCCAAAAACTCTGGAAGAAGCTATGAGGAAGGCCAATTTCTGTTATGAACAGAATCGGAAGAAGGAGAGCATGGCCAACTGGAAGGCCAAAAAGAATAATAATCATTATGATCAAAAGAAGAAAGAGTTTGTGCCCAACCGAAATTCTAAAAATAATAAGGCCAGAAATTTTCCTAATAAGAATTTCCAAGAGAATAAGAATAATTCACCAAGCAATCAGAACAATCCAAAGGGTAAAGAGTCTGCTAATAATCATGGTAATTACACAAAGAACTTTGAACACAAAGAACCCATAAAGTGCTGGGAGTGTAATGGTCCACATTATGCTTCAGTCTGTCTTAATCAGAAAAAGATTGTCAGTAATATCCATACCATACAGGAGGAGATGACTATTGGAGATTAAGGAAAGACTATGCCCAGAATCAATGCAGCCTTGGATAATCGACAAGCAGATTATCAAACTTCCATGGTGGAAGTAGAAGGTACGATAAACCAAACCCCTATAGCTATTTTAATTGATCCAGGAGCTATTCTAAGTTATATTTCACCTAAATTGGTAGAAAAATGTAAGTTTCCTGTTGAAAAATTTGAATATTCTTGGTTGGTTCAATTAGCCACTGGTGCAAAAAGGAAGGTAACTTGTTTTGCAAATAAATGCGCAGTAGTTATGGATCAATTTGAAACTGTTGTAAAGCTTAATGTACTACCTCTTGCTTCTTACGACATACTGATCGGTATGGATTGGTTAGAGAAACATAGGGTGATTTTAAATTGTTATGATAAAACCTTTACTTGTATAAATAATGATGGAAAATCAATAAGTGTAAAGGGAACCCCTAGAAAAACAACCATAAGGCAGATTTCTGCTCTGCAGCTTAAGAGAGTTATTAGGAAAGGTTGTAAGGCTTATGCAGTAATAGTAACTGAATCTAAATAAAATAGATAAATTAAAATTGGAGGACATACCAGTTTTAAGAGAGTATGCTGATGTATTTTCGGAAGAAATTCTGGGACTACCTCTGAAAAAGGAACTAGATTTTACCATTGAGCTGGTACCTGGTGCAGTACCCAGCTCAAAGGCCCCTTATCGAATGAACATACTTGAACTTAATGAACTTAAATCACAATTAAAAGAACTTATTGATAAGAAGTATATACGACCCAGTGTGTCTCCTTGGGGGGCACCTGTCATCTTCGTTAAGAAAAAGGACGGAACTATGCGACTTTGCATAGATTATCGTCAGTTGAATAAGATGACTATTAAAAATAGATATCCGTTTCCTTGCATAGATGATCTGTTTGATCAACTACGTGGAGCCACAGTGTTTTCGAAAATTGATTTAAGGTCTGGATATCACCAAGTTAGGATTACAGATGAAGACATCTTTAAAACAACTTTCAGGAATCGATATGGCCATTATGAGTTTTTCTTCATGCCATTCGGGCTTACTAATGCCTCAGATTTATGTGTTTAATGAACAATGTAATGCATAAATATCTAGACAAATTTGTGGTCGTGTTTATCGACGACATATTAATCTATTCGAAATATGAAGAAGAACATAAAGAACATTTAATTTTTTTTTTCAAGAGTTACGAAATCATCAACTCTTTTCAAAGTTTAGTAAATGCGATTTCTTTAAGGATAAAATCCAGTACTTAGGTCATGTGGTGACTAAAGAAGGGATTTTGGTGGATCCCGAAAAGATAAAGGCGATTGAAGAGTGGCCGGTTCCTAAAGATGTAACTGATGTTCGATCCTTCATGGGAATTACCGGATATTTTCGGAGGTTCATTGAAGGTTTTTCGAGAATCACAATTCTGATAACTTCTTTACAGAAGAAAGAAAAGAAATTTGATTGGAATCCAAAATGCAAGGATAGCTTTAAAAAGTTAAAAACTTTATTAACCAGCACGCCTATTTTAAGAATAGTTGATCCAAATAAATATTTTGTAGTGTGTACTGACGCCTACAATGATGGTTGACTCAAGAAGGGCATGTTATTTCTTATGAGTCTAGGAAATTAAAAATTCATGGAAAGAATTATGCAACTTATGATCTGGAATTAGCTGCTGTTATACATGCTCTAAAGATGTGGCATCATCATCTAATTGGTAGAAAATTTATTTTAATGACCAATAATAAAGGACTAAAATATTTGTTAGATCAGCCTAATCTAAATGCTAGACAAGCTAGGTGGCTAGCTTTTCTAAGTGAGTATGATTTCGAAATTCAGCACATTAAAGGGAGAGAAAATTAAGTTGCTGATGCATTAATTAGAAATGCAAGGATGAACTTTATAGCAGTTATCAGTACTTATACAACAGATCTAGATGAACAGCTTAAAGCAGGGTTAGAACAAGATGAAATTTACCAAAATTTACAAGCTAAAACGAGAGAAAATCCAACAGAAATGTTAAGTAAAGGGTACAGTTTGAATGAAAAAGGATTTTTACTGTATAAAGATAGAATGTATGTACCTAATGTACCTAAATTTAAGTTATTAATCTTAGATGAAATCCATAAAACTCCATACTCAGTCCATCCAGGTTATCAGAAGACTATAATTGTGTTAAGAAAAGAATATTTTTGGCCAAACATGAGGATTGAACTGGCAGAATATATCGCTAGGTGTTTTGAATGTCAGTAGTTGAAAACTGAACATCAACACCTAGCTGGATTACTTCAGCCATTGCCCATTCCTATCTGGAAATGGGAGATAATTAGTCTCGATTTTGTTACTGAACTGCCTAAAAATCAGAATTTAAATGATTCTATCATGGTAGTGGTCGATATATTAAGTAAAGTAGCCCACTTTATACCTGTTAAAACTATGTATAAAGATGCAAACATAGTTGATATCTTTCTAAAGCAAATTTTTCGATTGCATGGGATACCGAAAGTTATAATCTCAGATAGAGACCCTAAATTTACAGGTAACTTTTGGAAATCTCTGTTTAAAGGATTAAACACTACACTAAATTTTAGCACTTTGTTCTATCCTCAAACAAATGGACAGACTGAAGAGTAAACCAAGTACTGGAAGATTTACTAAGAATGTATTTGAAAGACCAGCCAAGTAAATGGGAGGATTATTTGCATATGGTAGAATTTGCTTATAATAATAATTATCAAGCATCAACCAGATTTAGTCCTTTCGAAATCTTGTATGGAAGGAAATGTAGCACTCCTATCTCTTGGAGTAATCCAGTGGACAGATTAGTATTAGGTCCTGACCTATTGAAAGAAATGGAAGAAATTGTAAAGCAGGTATAAGGTAATCTTAAAACTACGCAAGATCGACAGAAGAGTCAAGCAGACCTTAAAAGAACTCCAAAGGAGTTGCAGATAGGTGAACATGTGTTCATCAATGTGAGAACCAAAAAGAGCTCTTTGAGGTTGGGTAGTTGTGAAAAATTAGCACCTCGTCATCGTGGTCCATTTGAAATACTGTCCAGGATTGGACAGGTAGCTTATCAATTAGCATTACCACCGAATTTAAGAGTTCATAATGTTTTTCACATTTATGTATTAAAGAAATATGTTCAAGATGCTACTCATGTTGTTAACTGGAATGATGTACATGTGGAACCAGAAGGAGATTTTTTGGTGGAACCGGACTGTATCCTCGGGTGGAGAGAGATCACACTTCGAAACCGCACCATTGGTCAAGTGAAGGTGCAATGGAAGCACCTTAGTCTAGAGGAAGCCACCTGGGAATTGGAAAGTAATATGCAGGATGCATATCCAATTCTGTTCTAGGGGAATTCTGAGGATGAAGAATAAATAACATCGAGGACGATGTTATAATTTAAGGGGGTGTGTATGTCACATGCTCCAATTTTGCAAAAACCAATTTTATATTAATTGAGGACAATATGTTAAATTTTATCTTAAGTTGTAATTGATGACTCAGCAGGGTCAAGGATATTTAGTGTAAATTCTGAATATTTTATTATAAATAAATAACTGAGGAGACAATAGCTTAGGAGAGCTGTTAAAAGAGTGTTTACTGGTCAAATTGGTGGAGGAGACTAGGTGGAGAGCAAACTGACATGTGACAGCATCCTCAAACCACTTCCAATTGTTGCAGGTGGAAACCTCCCTGCATTTGGGGTCATGATTCCCCAAGAAAGTGGAATCAAAGCAGGTGGCTCAATTAACAAAAACTGACCCAAAAGACCTAGGCAATCTTTCTAAAAATTCCCATTGAAGAGAGCTGAGGCTGCTCATTCTAGAGAAGTGACCATTCAGGTTGAATGAATGTACTTCAGAGAAATTCAATGGAAGGGAAATCTGGAAAGTGTTTGAGGGGATAACTGTTGATTGATCTAGTTGCAGCTTTTAAGTTGAAGATCATACTGCTGAGAGCAGAGTGTTTTACTGAGATATTGAACTAGTCAGTTGACAGAGGGTTCTACTATTTGCATTCTCCACCAGTTCTCAGCCAAGAAGACCAAGAACAGGCTCGGGGGTCCTGAGGAAGCGTTATTTGAGCACTCCCAGGAGTTTGGTAGGGAGGAACGACCTCCTAAAGCTGTTGTCATTTGTCCTCAACAGGTTCTATGTTATTTTGTTTAACTCTGTTAGTTAAATAAATCTTATCTTGACAGGTATATGAATGTTAAAATCTAGTTTGTGAAATGTTAGAATTAGTATTCTTATTAAATTGTTAAAGAAATGAAATTGATTTAGAAAATAATGTGTTAGAATGAAAATAAATTTCTAGACTGTGTTTTTCCACACTTGGAAACTAGGTCGTACCCTAGCACGGTTAGAATGCTTTGAGTAGATGAAAGATATTCATAAGAGAATGAAAATAAAATATAGGATTCTTTTTCTGTAGATAGCAGAGTAATTTATCCAATGTTTAAATTATTATGAGAAAAACAGTGTTATGGTTTATTTATGTTTATTGTTTTACTGTGTATAACTAAATAAAAATGTTGGAAAAGAAATAATAAGTCTACACTAGAGTTATAGTAAAAAGTATACTGATAAAATAAAAGTTTATAGAAGATACAGTTAGGTATATAAACCAGGTAAGAACCACACAGTGTATCCTTTAAACCTAATATCTTAAATTATTATTTAATGTAAACCAGAATAGAGTTATGTTTACAAACCATCTATTTATAAAAAGTAAACAGAGTTACAGAGTTATTATTCTAATCTTTACAAAGCTCTGAATAATTTCTAAGTTACAGAACAGTAAACAAATTTAAATGTAACTGTAAACATTGAATATAACAAAACTAAGAAATTGCTTAATGAGGAAATAATTATAATTAGCATATAATTATATAACCTATGCAAGATAAACCTAAGGGTTGAAACCCTAGTATTTCTTTAATCTTTTTATAAAGTAATTTATAAAAGTTTTAAACATATTCTTTGATAACTGAGTAAACAATTGAAACTAGAAGACTATAGGTTATGTGTTAGACTGATTACAGTCTTATTTCAAGAACTTATAATATATTTATAAATTCTTTTATTTTCTTAAAAAAAAAATACTTCATAAACAGGTTAAATAACATCAATACTCTTGTATTAACGAAATAGAAACAACCAGAAACTAGTGCACCATTAATAGTTAATTTAAGAATACATCTATACAAGGGTTCTCTTCTAGTAAACCCTAGCTATTTTATCCTAATTGATAAATATAAATTTATAAATTTTATTTTACGACTGAGTTACAGTCTTCACAATAACCTTATTTATTTACAAGAGAAATCTTTAACAATAAACCTATTTCACTGACAGTCAAGAAGAATAACTTAATTTACAGTAATATCATTTACAAGACTAAGTATAAATAACAGAGTATTCAAAAATAGAAGTCAATTAAAAACCATGAGTACCGAAGGAACCTCCATACTTTAAGAAACAGAGCTTGATATTACCAAGCCATAAGGCTATCAATCCTTTTTACAAGTCAAGAAAAGCTGACTACAAGTCACGACATATAAGCCAGAGCTACCCTGCAACATGCAAGGGTTTTAATAACAAAAAAACTAGATAATAACTGAAACAAAGCATCTAAACGTTGGAGGAACCGAAGCCATGCTTCCTTTCCAACTGTAACCCTTTTCCCTTAACCATTGTAAGCAAGGAGATGCCACGTTAAACCGGGGCTTACCCATTGTGGTCATGAAGTCAACCAGCGTTGGAGAGGATTCTTCCAAGCTCGAATATGAGCTGTATCCTGCAAGCGAGACCGAAGGCTTTATTTAGAAGCTATACATTCTAATACTAAAATTGTAAATTGAAATTTATAAATAATAATAGGGAATTTTTTTTTACCTAAAGGCAAAGAACTCTGGAGCCGAGGAGGTAAATGAACCAGTACGATGTACAACACCTTCAGGAACAAACCCTCGTGCTAACCCATGACAGAGACATCGGGGTTCACATTCCAAACTATACCAACGATGGAGCATGTTGAAAGCTATGGCAATGGAAACGTTAAGAACCAACACTCTAAACTACTGACAGAGTGAAACCACTCTCACAGCGATACACTGCTTGCAGAAGGAAACCAAGATAAGAGCTGTGTATCACTCAACTCTTATACAAGAGTTGCAGTACTTCACTACACACAAATGGAGCCGTAAAATGAGAATCAAGCGAGCCTCTCATGTCCGCGAAGGAACCAGATAGTGCAGAGCCAAACCCTCGCAGAAGAATGAAGAAGATAGGGTTACGTTGTAAGTTTTTAAATCATCCATTGCACGGTGGAGGCTTCTCCACGTGCCACTGAAATTTTTTTACTCAGCAGTGGGTCGATCGCTATAGTCTCCTGCACTGTCGGGGAAAAACAATATTATTTCCAATCATACATTGTTTAAACACTAATGATAAGGTTTGGTAACATATCATTGTTATGTCGGATAACATGGAAATCAACCCTTCGATATAACCATATATTACATACAACCAACAATATATTTGGTATTAAATCAATTCGTTGTTTGTGCCTTTTGATACCACTACAATCAATCCTTTGTTAAAACATAATTATAAATGATTATCATTTGCATTGAGTAATGCTAAGTTCAATCTTTGGTGAATGAGTATAAGTGGAGATCATTATTGAAATTTAAGCCTTTAACTTATAGTCAATAGTACTCCTAATGTTTCTTCTCACAAACGCTATTTTTAAAGGAGTAATGCTATGTTTACATTAGTGATTATGGAAAATCAAAGTTGGCAAGGTTATTATCTTAGGTTCAACTTTTTGTAAATAAGAGTTAGATAATATTTTCTATACAAGCACAACTTTTACTTTTGCATAAGGTAGACAATGTCATAGATGGGAGACTTCTTGGAAGTAGTGATCTATTGGTTTCCATAAAGAATCAAATTCTTAAAATCAACCAATGTTAGAATAGACTTGGTAAATAAAAGATAGTAAGACTATCCAGGGTTAAAAGATTATCACTTAGTAATATTAATAAATGATATGGTAATGTAATTTTTGATACAATACTTGTGTCATGATGAAACTTGGAAGATTCAAGAATCGTAACTTGACGACTATTGTGCAAGTGAACATTTATAACTGTATACAATAATAGGCTGATAATTCTTCTCTACTAGAGCAGAATTAAGTGTGGAGTTAAGTAATCCATTGTAAGCTTTTCCTTGGAAGGCATTAGATTGATATTCATGCTTATAAAGCAACATTTTAGATACTAGACATAGCAATAGTAGTAAATACTTGTTTCAGTAAAAAGCGTCTTTATATAAAATTATGAACTTTATGCACAGCAGTGAAACTTGTGAGGAACTTGACTTATAATTTTAAAGTCATGTTGGTGAAAGACAGTAGTATATCAAGGATAATAGTCTTTACTACTAAACTTAAAATACTATCATAAATGCAAAAACGAAAAAGAAAGTTACTTTACCTCTTAGTATCCTTGAACTCTAATAATCAATTTTTACTCTAGCATTTTATATATGCTAAAGAAATACATCTGGATTTAACGCTTTAACCAACTCCTAGTGGTTCAAAATTTACCTGTTGCACTTGTAAGATCCAGAAATCCAGCTGAGTTAGCAATTGCTAAGTAAGCCCCAGTTTAGAACATAACTTGTCACCTACTTGACAAAATCAAATCATCAGTACAGTTAGAAGCAACTGAATGCAGGTCATGGACATAACATATCAAAATTAAAGTGGTATTAGTTTTTATGTGTTTGAAGTTAATCACTACTTTTGTTAACTGTTTCATTTTTCCACTAGCCGCTAGTGGTTATCAAACTGCGACTATAGACATTTTATGTTACATTAATTTTTTTTTAATTTTTGTGAAAATTTGGGGTATTGACATTGTAGCTTGGCAGAACAAAGACTTTTGGGCTAGATGTCTCGAATGAAATCTTTGAATTCTCAAGAAAAATATTAAGCCCTAGTATTGGGGCAGGAAGTTGGTATGGGGAATGTGGTTCATATGTCGCATATCGCCTTAATTGGAAAGTTTATTTACTAGGTTCTGGCCTATAAGAATATTGGGGCTCAAGCCAGGGAGTTATGGAAGCTAGTTCTAGAATGCACTGCTTTATGTGACTCTTTTCTCAAAGGTTTTATTCCATTTTAAGAATGGGGTGGATGCTACAAATATCCTTGGTGGTCTATGGATGTGTGGGGCCGACAACTTAATATTTATGAGATTGCATTCATCTTTTGATCATGTGAGAGACTAGATTAATTTATGACACTTATTTCGTACTCCCTCCTAGTCTCCCTTTAAAATTTTGGAATTTGGAGGCATGTTGGGCTATCGTAAATGACTTGGGAATACTTCTACATGTGGACGAGAGTTATTTTACAATAGAATACAAAAGGATGGACCACATTTTAGTAGAACTATATATAAGCAAGGTGCTTCTAGAGGAATTAGGCATTGTCTGGAGGGGTTTTTCCTTTACACATAGGTTGGATTATTAGCGAGTTCCATTCCGGTGTATATATTGTAGAAAAATTGTCCACGACTGTTGGTTAAGCATCCAAAACCTAGTGCTTAGTATGTAGGTAAGTGGCTCAGTCGACAAGACCACAGAAAGGTTCTTCAGGGGGATTGGAAGTGCTCCTGTATTGGACGACTCAAGGGTATTGGGACCATCAGAGTTTTCTACAATGGAAACTTATTCTACTTTTAATGGTAAGACTCAAGCAACTGCCCCCTCCTTTATTATCTTCCATTCTGTTAAAGATGCGGTCATGAGTAATATTTTGGAAGTTACCCTAGGGGTTTGTGATTCTATCATAAGGGATGATGTAGGTGTGACTACATTTGGGAGGGATGGGAAGCCTTAACTATCCCACTCTTCTCCCCTTTTATGTAATGCATGTGGTCTTGTAGAGCCAGAGAATGGGTATATTTGTGTGTATTCGGGGGTGATTTGTGTGTTTTTGGGGGAGGCCCATGCCTAGTAGGGTGCCGATGGATTTCCATTCACATGAATCTTGCCCCATTGTCTCATCGGCATTAGGATATAATGGTGTGGGGATAGTGAGTGTATCTCAAGAGGCCCCTTTTGATTCCCTAGAGTTAGATGAGATTATCAACTCTCTGGTCCCCTCATTCAAAGATATCCTAACAAAGAAGCCATTACAAATATTTGACGACACTCATCGTAAGGGTTCAATTTTGGGAAAGATTGGGGTTAGTGGCATACAAGGTTCCCTCAATAATACTCTCCATAATATGGAGAGATTAAAGGGCCATAAGTCCAAGAAGGGACCTGTTGCATGGGGCATTTCCCCTGGTGGCAGTGGGGATGTTTCTTCTTAGTCTTCAGAGGGTGTTGGTAAATGTTTCAGTGCAAAGGCATCGGTTAGTGTTTCTTCCTACAGTAGAGGGCCCCTTAGAGAAAAAAAGTCCCCTTTTATGGAAAAGTAATGATCTTTGTCTCCTTAAATGTCAAGGGGGTGGGGGTGCATCCCAAATTTATTTCCCTTCATAGACATTTTTTAGTCTATTAATCTCGATATTGTTCTCATTCAAGAGGCCATGACTATTGGTGAAAATGCCTGTGAATTTTGTTCCAAATCCTTTTCAGAATGGGAGATATGCACATTTGACTCTATCGACCAGTCACGGGGGTTACTAGCTTCCTAGAACCCTTTGGCTATTATGTTTTCTCCCTTTTTGTCTACTACAAGCATTTTGTTGGTTGGAAAGTCAAAATATTTGAATATGGTGGTGAGTGTTGTTAAATACTATGGTCCCTAATATAATAGGTAGTATTTCTAGGATGGTTTAAATGTGGATGGTGTTCTATCCCTGAAGAATCTTGTTTTCTGTTGCGACCTGAATTTCACCACTTGTGACAGAGATATTTGGGGAACTAGAGCTAGAAGTGATATCCAAGCCGGTTTTTTTTCTAGACTTATTTTTCGAAGCAGGGTTGATGGACATTTTCCCTATCCCTTTCATCCTTTCATGGGGAAATGGGAGGGATGGAGTGGTGGAGGTTGCGAAAATACTGGATTGTTTATGTGTGAAGGAATTCTAATTAAAATCAACCGTTATAGGTCATGTATATATCTGACCATATGCTTGTTATTATTCAGTTGGAAGCCTGTTTGGAGAGGGTCAATTACCCTTTTAAGTTTAACCATGGATGGTTGGAGGATGGGGATTTTTTTGATCGTATTCGTGATAAGTGGACATCATTGGACGTTGGTGAGTTGTCTTCCCCTATGAATTCCTTGGTGACTATTTTGAAAGAACTAGAGGAAAAATTTGTATCTTGGGAAAGGCACAAAAAGAAAGATCTCAAGGCCAAGCTGGTGGAGGTTGAACTTAGGATTCACAATACCTTCAAGGCTGCTTAGAATGACATTCTCTCTACAAAAGACAAAATTTATTGCTTCCCTTTCAGCTCAATTTTTTTTTTGATGAGATTTAAGGAAGAGTCTTGGAGATTTAAGAGTAGAGTCATCAAGGAAAAAACAATTAGAGGAAAATTTTCACCCATGGACAAAATAATAGTGTTTTAAATTTTGAATGAGAAAATTTTTATAATGTTTTATAATAATTCACCCTAAACTTAAATATTTGTTTACATATGTAAACTATTTCGCCCATCCGAAAGTATAAAGGAAATTTATTGTAATATATTTTTCCCTTAATAATTCATGAAGGATCCTTCATTTTCTCCCAAATTAATTGGAATCAATAATTTTTTAGGAGTAGTTCGCCCAAAATTTCACCTAAAGGTTATACATGTTAGGTTAATCTTGACTTAGGTTAAAAAATTATTCAAGATAACCTTTATTTAGTTGATAATGGGTTTATTATTGGTGGTTTAGGAGCCCATGGTTTTAGGTGTCCCATGGTATCCCACGTGATAACCAAATTTTTTCTCAAGATAATCACAATAAATAATTATTTTACAGTAGGTGATTAATGAGCCCATGATTTTGGGTGTCCCATGGTATTGCATGTGATAAATCTTATTTAAAGACTTGAGGAACTCCATGGTAATTAGAAGATCAATTTTTTTTCTTAAGATAATCATGATAAATTGTTGATGAACACATTATTGAATTTTCATTTATTTTATTATTAGACCATTATTTATTCTATTAATAGAGTCCATTGTAGTCAACAATCCAATCTAGTTTTTTACTTTCCATTTCATAAATGAAATCTTGATAAATTCATTTTAGTGAATGCTTGAAATGTTGTCTATAAGAGGGGTAAATTTTCTTTTTCTTTTTCAAACATAGAAAATGAGTATATTATAATTCTATAAAAATATTTTCCTATTACATTATATATGGTCTTATATTGTATTAAAACATTTGTATTCACCAAAAAGTTACAAATATTTTATAATTTAATGAAACATTCACACACACACACACACACAAACACACATCCTTTTAATTTTCCTACTTACCAAGAGGATTCACCCAATTATTATACATATAAATTTATGGAGGGTTTGTAAAGTTTTCCCTTAGAGCTATTTGGAAGGCTTAGGGGCACCAAAATACCTTTTTTTCCCAAGTTTGTTGAAAGGAGAAGAGACATACACTCCATTTGGGAAATCGAAGGTCCTAATGAGATCTCCATCTCTAGAAGCAGATATCTGGAAGATGCTGATATATCTCACTTTAGTGCCTTATTATGATACTCTTGAAGGGCTTCTATTGTCAATCAAATGAGGGTGACTCAAAATTACCCTAGATTCTTCTCTCAGAAGGATGGAAGCAACATTGGGGATCATGTTTCCCTGGATGAGATCACAAATATTTGTCTCATTTTGAAAAAATCAAAGAGTCTTGGCCTAGATGGGTGGATAGTCAAATTCTTTAGGGCATTTTTTGATATGGTGGGTCCTGAGTTGTTGGTTGTGGTTGAAGAATCAATAATTTTGGGTAAAGTTTATGGTGCCATAAAGGATACTTGTTAATATTTAATTCTAAAATGATCTCATTGTTCTTCTTTTGATGAGTTTAGGCATATTTCTTGTTGTAATATGATCTATAAATTGATTTGAAAATTTATAGCTTCCGTAATTAAGATATTTTAGTGTGAGTTATGGCATGCATGTCTTAGTAAGCTTGTGAATTATAGCTTCCAAAATTATGGCATGTGTTTCTTAGTCCATGTAATGTCCCCTTTTTGTAATTTTTTTAAAATGCCCAATTTTCCATTTTTTTCACAATTTTGGCTCTTGACTAGTTTTGATGTCTAGACCTCGAAATTGACCCAAATGCTTCCAAATTTTCTCTGAAGGTACATGAATGATAATATAACTTAAATATAATTCTCATGTATATTTTCTTACCTCCCAATTACTTCTTAAAACTTGTTTAATGTTCTGTTCAAAATAGGAGTCTTTACTAGCAAATTGGGGCTCCAATTCCCCCCGGGTAATTGCCGAAAATGGCTTCACAAATGATACCAAAGTCACTTGAATTTATGAACAGAGGCTGGGTATATGTAAGGGAAATTTTCAAAGTCTCATATGCATCATGGTTCAGTTTCTACAGGCTGTTATGACTCTTTTCAAAACAACTCCCAAGTCACAATTTTGACCCTTGGGGAAAATGCACCTAATCTTCTCCCAATGCAATAAAAATGAGTAAAATGGATTCCAATGCTTAAGTACTGAACACGATACTTTAAATAAATATTAATTACAGTCCATCCATCATATATTTATCATAGATACATTCCTCCATTCAAAATAATAATCATTACCATGGAATATATCAAAATGGAGTGGAAATGGTCATTGTTTGCTCATTAAAAGTCATTTTGACATACAAATCTTGGTAATTTCGACTTGAAACTTTATGAGAATGAATAAAATATCATATTTAACTGATTACAATCATAAATGGACAATGAAAGTATCTCCCAATTCTAAATCATCAGCATTACAATGGTTCACAACAAGATAGTGGGGAAATGACACTATTTCTTCATTGTTCAACATTTTTACATGAATTCTTTTGGGTATTTCGACTTGAGAGTCTTATGAAGATGAAATACAGAGCATATAAATCAGCACATAATATAATTGGCATTATAATCTTCCCCAAATATATCAATAGCTCACCCAAAGCGCAATCCCTCCCTTGGCATGAATATGGTGTGAAAACTGGAAATAGTTGAGAGAGAGTGCTGCCATAGAAGAATCCACATGATTTCCTGTAGCTTACACCTGAAACTAAGAATCCATTAAAGCTCCATGAAATACCTGAGTGGCCTTTCCAAACACCAACTAGGATGGGAATCTTTCACCCTCGAAATTGGCTTAAGCAAGAAAACTAGTCATCCACTAGTTCTCACAATTCACAAATGACAATTTCACAAATGTTCAAAAGCTCCTTCTCATGGCTGATCCCTCTAATTTATAAACATTATTAGCCTTCTAAGGTTCCAAATCCATCCATAAACCAAATCCAAGTCGAATTGGTGTGGCTGCTCATGCTATGCCATGTGGCCTCTCTCTTCACCTTCCCTCTTCTCCCAAATTTGAGTAGGAGCCTCTTTGCCTTCTCCAACTCCCAAATTCGACCTCTAAGATGCTATATTCAGTCCTAACATGTAATTATGTTAGTAATTCAGCCTTCATATCTGACTTGTGTCATAACTGTCATAGAATCTCCATCATTGGTGTCATAGATGACATAAATGTAAGGGGAATCTAGCCAAGTGTCCATGAAACTCCCATTTGGCTCTTCCTCTCCCATGTAAGTTAAAATTCATCCCAAATTCTACCTATGAAGTATATGGACAATTATATTAACATTATAATCCATAAAAAAACATTAGACTTCCCATATATTCAAATTTGCAAGAGAAGATACCATTTAACATAGGAATTCTAGCTAGTGTGGGTCCCATAGTCTCCATGTGTCTTCATGCTCCATTGTCACTTCCATTTTCTCTTGTATTTATTTAATAATATACATTATTAAATATTTATCCCCTTCTAATTTCTAAACATAATTTATTATCCCCCTTATTCCAAATCTCAAAGCTTCCACCCCCAAGCTACGAAACTAGTGATTTTCCACCTTGGCAATTATTTGACTTTTAGCATCCCTTTGACAACTTTCATGAATATTGAAAATGTGATTTTGGCATTGTGACCCAATGTAAAATTTGGGACATTACAAATCCTCCCTTCCCAATATTGCTTGTCCTCAAGCAATTTCACACATGGTTGTTGAAGAACCTGCTTTCTGTATGATTCTTTGAAGTTGCCACTGAGCTACTCACCTTGAGTATTTGAGATTCCATGAATATTTTAGAGAGAACCACCATGCTTGCTACTGCACTACTCTAATTAAAATCACCTTATTAAATGGGGAATCCATCTCCCATATTGCTTGTTTCGCAAAGAATTTGAAATCAATAGGACTAAAAACTATCCCACGGTCCCATTGCTTGCATTGCACTCCAACAATTAAGAGTGCTCTCCAACCCATACCATTTGGAAAGAGAATTCCTGGATCCCATTTTCTTGTATGCATTATTCCAAACATCATGATTGCATAATATATATAATCAAAGTATATAACAACACAATAAGAATGTACATCAAGGGAGTGCCTCACCAAGAAATCATGAAAGTGCTTATACCTCCTAGTGAGTAGACTACCATTTTCCAAGTACATAGATGCTTCAAGTGACCAATCAAATCTGCTCCAATGACATAGGTGAGTATCCCATGTCCTATAATGCTTCTCTAAAAGGAAGTGATATGCATCAAAATATTCAGCCATGTATTCTTTCATCCAAGAAGTGAATGAATAATCTCCACTCAAATTTGAGCCAAATAGTGAGCAATAGAAACAAGGAGACTTCAAATGAATCAAAGAAGTCTTACCCATACATCCATGAATGAGTGAATCATAAAGATATAACAATGTATGTGGCTGGTAACAAAAATTTTCTCCTATCATAAGTATATTCACCCTAGTCTTGGATGAAGTTCCTCCAACATCAAATGAACCAAGTGTTGAGCAATAAAAACCATGAGTCTTCAAGTGACTCAAATGCATATCATAGGTGCATCCATGTAGATGTGCATCATCAGAAAGTAACAAAGAATGCTGCTACAAATGTGAATAATAATGTCCTCCAATAATTGCATCATCAAAAGGAGAAATAGAATGTCCATGCTCTTCATGTGGCACCATCAAAAAGAAACCTTTCACCCATACTTCGTTAGGATGACTGCTGTAAAATTTAGAAGTGTAGGATGTAGGAGAAAGAACCAACTCACCCAAATGATCAGTAAGTGAAAATTTTTCATAATGTGAAGTATCCATAGGGGTAGGATTATTCACCTCCCTAGCAAATGCAAAAATTTCCTCATGGGTTGGTTCCAAGGCGTTGGAATTATGCACTTCTTAAAAAATTGTGTAACCTTTTTCAAGAGGCAACTCAAGTTCCTCTTCCACCATTACTAGTGATTGGATCTCATCACTATAATCCTCAAGAACATCAAGAACCAGCAATTTCTCATGTTTTACATGATCCGTCATGTCATGAGAATCCTCCAAGCAATCTACCTTATGAAAATCTGAAACATCGGAGGAAAAAAAAGTGTCTTGCAACTTTTCAAGAAGTTGCTCATTTTTAATTGTGAGCTTATCAATAACTTCATTATTCTTCAAGTAGGATTCATGTAACCATTCAATAAGCTCAATGAAATTTTTTCTATCAAAAAGCAAAGACATGAAATTACCTTTGATGTTGCACATTGCTCTTTGGATCTTCTCCATGTCTTCAAGGAAGGATGGATCCTCCAAGGAAGTAGCTCTTCAACTAGAATTTGATACCAATGCTTGAGTGTCATGGAGTATGCTAAGGGATTCTTGGATCTTATTTTCATTCATATTTAAGGACCCTTCAAGAAAATGAGGCTTCTGCAAATGAACCTCCTCATATTCTTCCTTCTTGCTTGGACCAACTTCATGAAGCTCAAGTGGTGATGGGGAAGTTGATCTTGTTTCTTCTTCAACTGCTACAAGGTCTTCATTTTCTAGAAATTTGGCTTGCAGAAACATTTTGAAATATGATCTCTATGTCACCAAAATAGAGTTGTGAGCACCCATCAGTAGGTACTCCTTCATAGTTCAAGCATCCATCAGTAGATGCTCTTTGTTTCATTTCCAAGGTAGCATGTGTCTCAAAATTATCTTCAGTATTTTCAATAAAAACTTCTTCATACTCATGTGATTTCTCTTCATATTTTTAAAATTCATTTGGGAGTGTATTTCTATCCTCTTCATGTACTACTTCTTCTACTCCACCTATTTCAGAACTAGGTGGTTCATGGGTCTCCTCCTTTTGCTCCTTCAAACAAGATGATGCATTTTTCTCCTTGGTTTTCTTAAATTCATTATATGTTCTCCAACTTTGGATAGCAAACAATTCTAATTATTTCATAATATTATTGGTCATGTCTTCAAATATAGGTTCAATTCTTTTTATTATCTCCTCACCATCATATGAGGTTCTCTTTTCATGCCTAGTCATAGTTTCCAAAAAATTGTCTTCTTCTCTTACTTTTTATTTTTCCTCTTCAACAAAATAAATTTTGGTTACAATATATAATGGTGGTACCTGAATTATTGTACTCATAAATATCAGACCACATCAGGTGCCAAGACCATGCTCTGATCCCACTATAATGTCCCCTTTTTGGAATTTTTTTAAAATGCCCAATTTTCCAATTTTTTCACAATTTTGGCTCTTGACTAGTTTTGATGTCTAACCTCCAAATTGACCCAAATGCTTCCAAATTTTCTATGAAGGTACATGAATGATAATATAACTTAAATTTAATTCTCATTTATGTTTTGTGACCTCCCAATTACTTCTGAAAACTTGTTTAATGTTCTGTTCAAAATATGAGTCTTTACTAGCAAATTGGGGCTCTAATTCCCCTAGGGTAATTGCCGGAAATGGCTTCACAAATGATCCCAAAGTCACTTGAATTTATGAAAATAGGCTGGGTATTTGTAAGGGACCTTTTAAAATTCTCATATGCATCATGCTTCAGTTTATATAGGCTGTTACGACTCTTTTCAAAACAACTCCCAAGTCACAATTTCGACCCTTGGGGAAAATGCACCAAATCTTCTCCCAATGCAATAAAAATGAGTAAAATGGATTCCAATGCTTAATTACTGAACATGAGACTTGAAATAAACATTAATCACAGTCCATCCATCATACATTTATTAGATATACATTCCTCCATTCGAAATAATAAGCATTACCATGGAATATATCAAAATGGAGTGGAAATGGTCATTGTTTGCTCATTAAAAGTCATTTTGACATACAACTCTTGGGAATTTCTAATTGAAACTTTATGAGAATGAAGAAAATATCATATTGAAATGATTTAAATCATAAATGGAAAATGAAAGTATCTCCCAATTCTAAATCATCAGCATTACAATGGTTCACAACAAGATAGTGGAGAAATGACACTATTTCTTCATTGTTCAACATTTTTACATGAATTATTTTGGGTATTTCGACCTGGGAGTCTTATAAACATGAAATATAGAGCATATACATCAGCAGATAATATAATTTGCATTATAATCTTCCCCAAATAGATCAATAGCTCACCCAAAGCGCAATCCCTCCCTTGGCATGAATATGGTGTGAAAATTGGAAATAGTTGAGAGAGAGTGCTGCCATAGAAGAATCCACATGATTTCCTGTAGCTTACACCTGAATATAAGATTCCATTAAAGCTCGATGAAATACTTGAGTGGCCTTTCCAAACACCAACTAGGATGGGAATCTTTCACCCTCGAAATTGGCTTAAGCAAGAAAACTAGTCATCCACTAGTTCTCACAATTCACAAATGATCAAAAGCTCCTTATCATGGATGATACCTATATTTTATAAAAATTATTAGCCTTATAAGGTTCCAAATCCATCCATAAGCCAAATCCAAGTCGAATTGGTGTGGCTTCTCATGATATGCCATGTGGCCTCTCTCTTCACCTTCCCTCTTCTCCCAAATTTGAGTAGGAGCTTCGTGGCCTTCTCCAACTCCCAAATTTGACCTCTAAGATGCTATATTTAGTCCTGACATGTAATTATGCCAGTAGATCAGCCTTCAGATCTGAATTGTATCATAACTGTCATAGAATCTCCATCATTGGTGTCATAGATGTCATAAATGTAAGGGGAATCTAGCCAAGTGTCCATGAAACTCCCATTTGAATCTTCCTCTCCCATGTAAGTTACAATTCATCTCAAATTCGACCTATGAAATATATGGACAAGTATATTAACATTATAATCCATACAAAAACATTAGACTTCCCATATATTCAAATTTGCAAGAGAAAGATACCATTTAACATAGGAATTCTAGCTAGTGTGGGCCCCATAGTCTCCATGTGTCTTCATGCTCCATTGTCACTTTCATTTTCTCTTGCATTTATTTAATAAGACACATTATTAAATATTTATCCCCTTCTAATGTCTAAACATCATTTATTATCCCCCTTATTCCAAATCTCAAAGCTTCCACCCCCAAGCTACAAAACTAGTGTTTTTCCACCTTGGCAATTATTTGACTTTTAGCATCCCTTTGACAACTTTCATGAATATGGAAAATGTGATTTGGCCATTGTGACCCAATGTAAAATTTGGGAAATTACATTCCACTTGTCACCTCTTTGTTCAGTGTGAGCTTTCCTATTTTGTATGGGAAAAGTTAAGGATTTTATTGAGAATCATTGGCAACAAGATTTCTGGATTTTTAATCCCTAGTTTCAGGTCTTGGAGAGTGGAAGTTCCTTGTTATATACATTAAATAATATATACAATAATTAAAATGTATAAATATATAAATAAGTAATAATATAAAATACCCCCCCCCCCTCTCTCTCTCTGTGTGTGTGTGTATATATATATATATATTATGAAATAGTGTGACATTATGAACAATCATGTAAAAAGGCTTATATAAGACAAAAATCCTTCATGTATAATGCATCATCAGAAAATTTTTTTATAAAAAATATTATCACACTCGAGTTTATTTTTTCTGCTATTCCATTCCTCTTCACAAGTCTCTCCTAGCCTTTGTAGTTTGGAATATTTTGATTCATAGAAATAAGGTTCTCTTTGAAAATGTTACTCCCAATTTAAAAAAGGGAATGTTCTTCATTATTGGTTCATATAAAGAATGAAATGGGACTCCCAATGGCATAGAAGAGTAGACTTCTCCCCCCTTATATTTTTCATAAGCTTTCCTGCAGTCTTCTTTGATGGTGCCTCTCAAGATGATATTGTGAATGCAAGGGTTGGTGGTGTTTTTATTATTTAAGAGGGTCATATGCTCAGGTTTTGGACAAGATATGGTCTTAGTTCAAATAAAAGGGCTAAATTATCAGCTCGGTGGGATCTCCTATACATTTTTAATGACTAGGAAAGAAACAAATGCATGCTTTTGGATTCACTCTTAGATTGGTGGATGCTTGGGATACGGGTTTTGTAGGACGCATTTGTAGAGATTTCTTATTTTCACATATTTAGAGAATTCAATATGGAGGCTGATATTTTGTCTAAGAAGTATTTGTCATGTCCAGAAGGAATTATTTAAGTCAAAGAATCTATATATGGAACAGTGACAACTGTCTCATCCTATCAATTGTTTTGAGGTGTATATTTTTTGTAAAAGCCCTATATTTGGACTCTTTTGATATTTTGTTGGAAGTGTGGTGAAGACACACTCTCTTTATCTGCATATTTGAGCATATGGTGATATTTACAACATTGTTAGGGTGTTTTATGGTGTTAATTGTTGCACTATTTTATGCAACTAGTGCATATATGGACAGTATTGGTACACTAGTCAAGTCACTTCATTATGCTTATTATTGTAAACTTTGATTCTACTAAGAATATCAAGTATAGTTTATTTTACTGTGTGAAAAATGGTGTTTCTTGCTAAGGAAATTATGCGAGTGAGTTGAATGGATCATGAATCAAGTTGTTCATTTCACATTATTTCTTTTATAATTTCAATTCTTTCTATTAATAACATCATAAATATTTCACTTCATACCATTGACTCAAATAAAGCCCCTAAAAGAAAAACTTATTTAAGAAGAATTAGACTCTTTTGTTGGGTATGTTCATCACTGATGTCAAAGAAGTTCATTAGTAATAAAGGAAAAAGGAAAATAAGTCGAACATGTTGAAAGTTGGTGTAAACTTAGTGTATTATAGTCGAATTCGACAGTCAGTCAAACTCAAATTTGTTGACCATTGCCAGTCAGATTCGAAGTTGTCAACCATTTTTAGTCGAAGACAACCTCTTTTCGACTATTACCAGTCGGAGTTGAAGTTGTCGACCATTGTCTATCAGAGCCGACATCTTGTCGACCATTTTCGGTTGGAGTCAAATTTTTCGACCATTTCCAGTCAGAGTCAATCCCTTGTCGGTCATTGCCAGTTGAAGTTGACTATGTGTTGACCATTATCAGTCGAGTCGAAATCAGAGTTGACAATCTTAGAACCAGAGTCATGGATCAGATTCGGAGCTAGAGTTCAACACTAAATTAGCAAGTAAGAGATGAAAGAGTGTAGTTCGACATCAGAATCATGTTGGCAAGCAACACCCTTTGGAGCATTTTGAACACGAATAATTTGAAAATTGGTAATCTTTCGATCAACATAAGATATTTTCACCCGGATCAACACTCATCATGGATATTCTAGGAGTTCCCTAAGAATATTTGATTCTTAAGGCACTCCCGATATAAGTTTAATTGATTCATCGATTCACAAGGATTAGCATCAGCTTATGTCAAATTTGATTCTTATGATCTTAATCCCTCATTTCTTTTAATCATCTGGAAAACTATAATTACAGAAGTTAGCAGCTCCTATTTTCATTCCACTTATCACTCATGCATGTTTAGAATCAAATGAATTTATTACTATTAATTCAAACAAGCTACTACATGGTGTGATAATTGTTGCTGTTTAGTTCATATAGGAGACCTAATAAAGCTTCATCACTTCTGAATTATTTATCTCATCTTATTTGTCATAAGGTTTTAAAGTGTATTTAATATAATTTTAATGAGCCATACATTACTATACGCTTATCCTTATTTCAAATTTGTATTTCTAAAATGAGTTAGTGTTAAAGTTTGCCATGAGGGTCTAAAGTGACTTTTAAGGTTTTGACATAGGTTTGGTTACATTATAAATTATTTCCCAATCATTTTTATAAATACCTTGATCCTAGGTTATCAATTATATCCTTATATGGTCACATTATTATGGTTTTATTCGATGAATGAAGGATTGGGGTTTTGAAAACCATTCAATCATGTGTTGAAATGATGAGTTGTTCTACATTATCATGACATTATGAAAATATCAATCAACACTGAAGTCATGATTGAAACTGGGGTTTTGGTATTCGTGTCACTTGAAGGTTACCATCTGTCAATCTTTCATCATACAAACATCACTCTTAATAACTCGCTCACTTGACTTCCCTGCAGCTCATCATGATCTGGTAAGTTGTTTTCAAAATCTCATTTATCTATCAACTCGCATTATGATGAAATTGCAGGGGAATTTGCAGTGCTTTGATAAAATAGGCCACCTTGGGGTGTTGATGGAAATGCGTGAACTGTGGGTAAATCGACTGCATGTTTCAATCTGTTTTTCAAAAAACCTTAAAGTTTGTGTAATCGCTGCTATGGCTTCAGTGTTCAGGTTTGAACTTATCGGTGATGAGTATCTACATGCTGCTCCTGAGTGTCGAGAGGTAATATTAAGGGTTGGGTGGCTTAGGTTCTTACAAAAGTTTTCTAGGTTCAATGTAGCAGTATCCAAGGCGTTTGCAGAGTCATTTGATGGGGTTAATGCATGGGTTGGGGATATTGAACTAAGGCTGACTGAGGAATTTATTTTTCAAGCCATTGGGTTACCACAGATCGGTGAGCGGTGGTACAAAGGTAGGCATATAAAAAATTACGATTGGAAAGGGTTTCTTACTCCAGTTCATTGGCAAACCAAGTTTAAATCTGGCTTCCCCTCTAGACTACTAATGAAGAAATGACGGGCTTTGTTGGAGTTGATCATCAGGTATGTTACTTGCGAGGGTAGGATTTCTCAAACGCAATTCTATCACCTCCGACTATTGATGATATTCAAAGGATACCCTATGAATATGCCCTATTTTTTCTTGAATAGCTTGCACAAAATGGCCTGCACATATCAAACTAATATTGGAGATAAGGACAGGAGTTTATTCCATCATGGGTTAATTAAAATCCTTGTGTCTTATCAACTAGAAGAACTAGGTGAAACTTGGGATTCCTTCCTCATGCGTAATGGATTCGGTGAGAATGAAGATTGGCCCAGACAGAGGCCCAGGGTTAGACGTAGGCGTATAAAAAATGAAGAAGCTGAGCCTAAACTCGAAGATTTTGGTTCTCAGGATAGTTTGGGTGATGAAATATTTGAATTTAACCAAACCCTAAGCATCAATGATGCTAAGGTCAATGTTGAAAAAAATTCCAAGGTTCTTGCTGATAATTCTCAAGATCGAATGAGAAAACTGCCAATTCCCATACCTCGTCAAAACAAGAACCTTCCTCACTCACAGGCTGAAACAGGGCAGACGCAGGCTGAAGACCAAACTAGCTGAGTGATGAGTAATCGAGCTATCTGAAGGACAACTCATTATATGACAGCCGCTCTGTTTGCTAGGAGAAATTTGAATCGGAGATATTCCTATAATCGAAGTAAGTGACTTCTCAGCACCTCGTCCTAGTCCAGTCCCTATTCGTCCAGCTTTTCTTGATTTGAAGTATGTGTCTCTCTCTGGAGATAATGTTGCTGATACTCAGCAAGTGAACCATGAATGTGGTCAATAAATTGATCAAAAGCCTTACCTAGCTGAGGAAGATAGAAAAGCCTCGAATAGAGAATTGAAAGAGCAAATCGATCAAAACCCATATGCCCGAGTCCTTTCGTCTTTACAAACCGACTTAAAGGAAGCTCAAGTTATCCAAACATTTGCAATGGATGTAATCACAAATTTAAAACTGAATTAATCTCTTGGATTGAGGAGTGGAATGTGTTGAGGAGAATGAAGTTGAAATATAAAGAACAAGTTAAAAGGCTTCTGTTGGAGAATCGAAAGTTGAAGAAGCAGAACAGGATTGCCAAGATCAGAGCTGTCAGGTTCAGAGCCAAGCTGGATGAAGCAAGGAGAAGTGTACCAATTCGACTGTCTATCGAATCGGCTTTAAAAACTTGACATTTTGTTTTCTACAATGAGTTATTTTATGTTTTGAATCTTCAACCATGCATACAGATGATTTCGAATTGGCCCACACAAGTTAGCAACATTTTGATTTTGTCATTTCTTGAATCTTAGCGCATAGTTTGATTTTTAAATGGAGACATCTGCAGAATTAAAATTTTGCAGACATCTCATTCATTTCTATATGGGAAATTAGTTATATGTTGTTAATAGATTGTGTTTGGCATCTCTGGGTGTTAATGAAGCTGCTGAGATGAAGCTAGATGCCATCCTACATTTGTGCTTTTTTACTATGCGCAATTACTCATTAGAGGCTGTTTCAGGATTGCAATTGATTGTTGTTCTACGTTTTCTACACTTCTGTTTCTAAGCATTTATTAGCATGGATTATCCAATATAGTGTTAACACGTTCTAGAGAATATAACGCTAGATTTCTCTAGTAAGTTAATTTTTTTGGCATGTTATTCCCTCCTGATGGTTACATAACAACATGCCTATGATTCTGGTCGTTCTTGGAGCATATTTGGATAAAATCCATATATTTCCTTAGAAATAGGAATTTTAGTTAATTAGTTGCAGTTTGTAGTCCTCTTTATAAAAAAATTCTAAATAGAAGTAATGGATTCGATTCCTAAGACTTGTGGAGAACATATATTTTACAGTGCTATAATATTATTCTGTTGTGTTTGTATTTCTTTAGAACTGTTTCTGAAGATTACTGGTTTCTACAGAATACTGAGGACCGTAGCTAAGTATTTCAGTTATTTTATACTGTTCTGATGATGTTTCTCCTTTGTTAATTTTCGTGTTCATATATATATATATATATATATATATATATATCTTTATAGTATATATGAAATCATTTTTTGGGGGATTTCGAATGAGTACATGGTATTGAAATATGAATGATTCGTTGTTATATTGAAAATGAATGAGTTTCTTCATGATTTTTCAATTGATTATGAAATTCAGTTACATCAAGTATTAACTATGTGAGCTGACCTTGTTTCATCTTCATATTAGTACCTGATTACACATGTTATGTTTCAACACTGTGTTAGATCTATTTGATTACAGGTTTTATTGTTTGTTTAAATTATTTTGTGATGAGATATTATCTTATTGTGAATTGATTTAGATTTATTCTTGTTAATTGTAGGCTTTTCTAACAATGTAGGATTATAGATCACTTTATATACTAAAACCTGTTATCAAAGTAACCATTCATGCTCTCAGCTGAGATAGATAGATTGCATCTAAGTCATTACAGGATAGAATTAGGAGCTACTATTTTTTGTACTTAGCTTAGGATAGTTTTCAGCAGCAGTTCGTCATTAGGTTAAATCTTTCTAATTTGTCAGAAGATTTGGTTAAGTAAAACTTACCCTCTACACCTAAAATAGACTCTCTACTTTGAGAGCACATTTTACAGGCAACAGGGCCTTTATCCTGTGAGAGATAGTCACTCCAAACACACACAAGACTGTAGTGAGTCGAGTGAGTGGGTTGTCTTTCAGTTGTTGGCCTAGGTCAGTATAACCAACCAACAAATCGAAAAATGTCATAATTGATGGATTTTAGTTCATTGAAATTGAAAAAGTCGAAGTCAAAGTCAAAGTTTATAACGGTGGAGTCAAACACTGGAATACACAATATATTTCTATAGTTGACTTTCGACATCAGAATCAGTCAGTCGGATTCAGAATTGATGACATATTGTAAATCAAAAGATAAATTTTTAGATGGTTTACCAGTCTAAATCGATATTATGAAGTAAAATATTTCGTAATCATTTGGTTCAATTCATAGGATTAATATATAAGGTAATTCTGAATTAGTTTTTAAGGGTCACGTTGAAGAGATGTGACCGTTAGGTACAAAGGCACAATTGAGGGTATATACACAAATATTTAGTCATTCAAATAAATCTTATATGTACAAACAACATTGTAAACATAGAGTGTACAAAAAACATAATATGCATAATCATTTAAGGGAGGTTGGGAGGCGCAAGGGAAGACAAAAAAATCCTATAGGAAGTTGAAACCTTCCTTCCAGTTGTAGTCGGTAAACAGGGTTTCGATGTATACTTCAGTTGTAGCTAAAAATCCAGGGTGTTGGTGCATCTTTCAGTCATAGCTGAAAATCTTGGGTGTTGTCGTATCCAACAACTTGGTTCTTGTAAATATAATTTTGTAGTAATAGAAAGTGTTTGTGGTTTTTCCCAGTGGGTTTCCACGATAAAATATTGTGTTATGTTTCTATTGTTGTTTTGTTTTTAAATAAAGTGATAAAATTTTAAAGAAATACCTAATACTGATTCACCCCCCCCTCTCGGTATTACTTGATTTTCCAACAATTGGTATCATATCATGTCTCTTCACTAAATTTTAACTGCTTGAAGAGAGATCACTTATCATTATGGATCATCAAGAGAAAACAACCTCCAAGGTTCCACTATTTAATGGTGAGGATTATGCATTTTGGAGTGTTAGGATGAGAAGCCCTTTAATGTCTATTGGACTTGAATTTTGGTTATCTGTAGAAACATGGTATGTATATCCAAAATATCCTCCAACATATCTTGAAGGAATAAAACAATTTGGGAACAATTCAAAAGTTGTTAATGCAATCTTGGCTGGATTAAACATAACAATGTTTTCCAAAGTAATGCATTGCAATACAACAAAGTAGATTTGGGACAAGTTGCAGGTTATCTATGAAGGAGATACCAAGGGAAAAAAGGCCAAACTCCAGACATTTAAAGCTCAATTTGAAAGTCTAAAAATGAAGGAAGAAGAGAATATGTCGGAATACTTTGAGAGAATAGATGTAATTGTTAATGCAATTCAAGGGTTGGGAGAAGAATTGGAAGAAATTGAAATAGTCGGAAAAATAGTAAGAACACTTGCAATGATTTACAATCCTAATATTTCCACCCTAGAAGATAGAGAAAATCTTGACAAGCTTACCATGAATGAACTATATGGGATCCTCATAGCTTATGAGATGAGGATTGGTCAAGATAACTCTCAAAATAAGGAAGCAACTTTCAAGGAATCTAAAGTAGCCAATAAATCCAAAACAAAGATTCAATTAGAAGACTCTGATGATGAAGAAGCACTTCTTGTTAAAAATATTAAGGTACAGGTAAGTATAAAGGGAAATTACCTTAAAATGCTTCAACTGTGGGGGAGTTGGTCATTTTGCTTCCAAATGTCCTTATCCCAAACATGAAGACAATGATGAGTGTCCTGAAGACTTCAAGAAGAACAAATGGGAATATAGGAATAAAAACAAAAAGAAGACCCTTTACCTCATGGATGATAGCTGCTTAGATGAGTCTAGTGAAGATGAAGAAACATAAGTTCTATTCATGGGAATAACAACGAAAACATTGAAGAAGAATCCGAAGGAGTGGTAGACCTTGAAGTAGAAATCATAAGTTCTCTTTAAGAATTAAGAAAGTATAAAATGATGTACAAACAATTAGAAAACAAAGTAACAGAGGTTGAAGAGAAAAATAATGATACAGAAAGAATTATTGCTGACTTAAAAAATCAGCTTCAAGAAGCTAAAAGGGTTGAAAACAGTCTAGAATAACAACTGAAGAAAAGTGAGGAAGAATTAGAAAAATCTGAGGCTGAATTAGTCTCACTCAGAAATAAAATTGATGAATAATCCCTTCAATCAAAATTTGTGAACAACCCAAAAACTCTAGATGACATCCTAAGTTGCCAAAGGTCATCCAGTAATAAAACTGGATTGGTATATGACAAATAAATGGAGTCAGAACATTCCTTTCCCTCAATACAAGATAGAAACAAAAGAAGTTATGATGATGTACTCAAAGACCCAATTGAAAAGGGAGATGGTCAAAAATCTGATTCTTTTCAAAATGAAAGAAGAATAAATAAAATTCCAAGAAGACCAGTGACAAACATAAATATGCATCTCTTTTTGGGTAATTGCTATATCTATAACAAATTTTGGAATAAATCATTTAATTGTAGAATGAACCAAGAACATAATCAGGAATCTTCCTACAAAGAATACAATTTTGGTAATCCTCCAATAGGAAGAAATCAAAATTCCTTTGCACCTTTACAGATGTATGGCAAAGAATGTTACAAATGTGGTAACTATGGGCATATAGTTAGAATCTGTAAAGCATTGATTCCCATTGAAAAAGGAGCCACAAGCAGAGATAAGGAGCAAAGAAAGGATTAGAGAAGAATAAAAGATATGAAAGAAAAATGTTCAATATCTCTATGTGCCACACAAAAATAAAATCTATGGCATGTGGACACTGGATGTTCAAAGCACATGACATGAGACCCAAGTAAGTTCATTAGCCTAAAACAAGATCAGAAAGGAAGAGTTCCTTTTGGAGACAATCTATCTTCTAAAATAATTGGGAAGGGAACAATGGCTCTTAGAAACAAGGTTAAAGAAAAAAATGTCTTGTTAGTAGAAAACTTAAAGCCTAATATCCTAAGTGTAATTCAAACATGTGATCAAGGACACAATTGAATATTTGATTCCAAGAAGTGTGAAATCAGAAAGAAAAATCCAAGAAAACTTATTGGGACTGCTGTGAGAACTTCAAGTAATGTATACATCCTAGAAAATGAAGAACAATGTAACACGCGTCAAATTGATGAAAGTATGTTGTGGCATGGAAAAATGGGGCACTTAAATTTTGACAATCTTGTAAAAATAAGAAAGAAAGGATCCATAAGGAAATTACTAATGATCATAAAAACTACTAGCTATGTTTGTAGACATTGTCTTCATGGGAAACAAACAAAAACAAGTTTCAAGAACAAAGAGCATACAACATCACAACGATTAGAAATAATTCACACCGACCTTTGTGGTCCTAGAAGGACTAAAAGCATGCAAGGTGAGAATTACTTCATGTTATTCATTGATGATCACACAAGGATTAGTTGGGTTCCATTTCTTAAAGAAAAATCAGAAGCTTTCAAGAAGTTTAAAGCTTTCAAAGCACTAGTTGAAAATGAAACAAATCACAAGATTAAATGTCTAAGGTCAGACAATGGTGGAGAGTTTACCTCAAATGAATTCAATGAGTATTGTGAAACTCATGGTATAAAAAGACAGTTTTCAGCCCCAAAAAATCCTCAGCAAAATTGAGTAGTTGAGAGAAAGAACATGACAGTCCAAGAAGCATCCAAAACCATGCTTAATGAAGCTAATCTTCCGGACAACTATTGTAGAGAAGCGATATACACAACGATTTATATACATAATAGAGGACAACTCAAAGTAAACAGTGACAAAACACCTTATGATATTTGGTTTGGTATACCAACATCAATCAAGTACTTTAGAGTCTTTGGAAGTAAGTGCTACATAAAGAGAGATGATGATAATATTGGGAAATTTAACTCCAGGATAGATGAAGGCATATTTCTTGGATATTCATCTACCAAAAAGGCATACAGATGCTACAATATAATATCAAACAAGATCATAGAAAGCAAAAGTGTAATTGTTGATGACACCAAACCAAGAAAAATTAAAGTTCAAGAAAATGAGGATGATGAAGAAATTGATAATGAAGAAAAATATGAAGATTCTCAAAAGGAGGAGTCTTTAAAAGAAGAGAAAGATAAAAATTCTATAAAAGAAGAAGAGAAATGTGAAAATTATAAAAAACAAAGGGCTTTAGAACAACAGGAAGAAAGGGAAGATGAAGACTCTCCTATATCTGATACAAAAATCCAACTAGAATAATTCAAAAGAATCATCTTGAAACTCTAATAATAGGTGACAAAGATGCAATAGTTAGTACAAGAAGAATACTAATGTTTCAATCACACGCATTAATATCGTTGGTTGAGCCAAAAACCTTTGCAGAGGCTAGTAAAAATAATGATTGGATCAACGCCATGAATGCAAAGTTGAATGAAATAGAGAAAAACCAAACTTGGGAACTTGTTCCAAGACCAAAAGGCAAGAACGTTATTGGGACCAAATTGCTCTTCAAAAAACAAGTTTAATGAGGATGGTCAAGTCATAAGAAACAAAGCTCGACTAGTTTTCAAGGGATATGCTCAAATATAAGGTATTGAATTTGAAGATACTTTTGCACCCGTGGAAAGACTTGAAGCCATTAGAAAGTTTTTAGCATTTGCATGCTATAAAAAATTCAAATTATACCAAATGGATGTAAAATATGCATTCCGTAATGGAGAACCTGAAGAAGAACTTTATGTTGGACAACTTGAATGTTTCCTATTATCAGAAAACATATATTATGTTTGCAAACTAAAAAAGGCATTATATGGCCTCAAACAACCCCCAAGAGCATGGTACTTAAGACTAGATAAGTACTTGAAAAAATAAGGTTATAAAAGAGGAGCCACTAACATTAATATCTACATGAAGTTTGAAGACATAAACATGACCATTGTTGTTGTCTACGTAGATGATATCATTTTTGGAAGTGATCTATATGTTCTATGTTTAAAGTCTGCTTCAGAAATGAAGAAGGAATTTGAAATGTCAATGTTGGGTGAACTGAATTTCTTCCTTGGCTTACATCTCTCTCAAAAAGAAAAAAGGATGTTCATCTCTCAAACCAAATATATCAAAGACATGTTGAAAAAGTTTAAAATGGAAGACTCAAAACTAGTTAGTACTCCTATGGTCATGGGCTGCAAATTAAGCAAGAATGATGATTCTTTGGAAGTAGATCACACCATGTATTGGTAAATGATTGGTAGTTTTCTATATGTAACAACTACAAGACCAAATGTGATGTAGTATGCAGGCTTGATCACCATATTCCAAACAGCCCCCAAAGAAACAAATGTGATAGCAGTAAAAATAATCTTTAGATATCTAAAAGGAACTATGGAGTATGGTTTATGGTATACAAAATGAAATGACTTCTCACTGAAGGCATATACTGATGCAGATTGGGAAGGAAGTATTTTATGATAGAAATATCACTAGTGGAGCAACATTTTACTTGGGAAATTGCTTGGTATCATGCTTAAGCAAAAAACAGTCCTCCATTTCACTTTCGACAGCAGAAGCTGAGTATATAGTTGTTGCATCATGTTGTGCTCAAGTCATTTGGATGAAACAAACATTAGAATATCTACTTGTGAAATATGAGGATCCAATTGTGATACACTGTGACAACACGAGTGCCATTGAAATATCCAAAAATCTAGTTATGCACTCCAAAACCAAACATATTACAATAAAATATCATTTTTTAAGAGAACAAGTGTCACAAAACTTTGTCAAATTGGAGTATGTCTATACTAAGGAACAAATTGTAGACATATTTACTAAACCAATGATTCGAGGATAATTTTACTATCTTAGACAGAATATGGGGGTTATCCCTCTTCCTTAGGATAAAATCTGAAACTTGAACCATGTCACAAAAGGTGGATACAGTTGACATGGGGAGGGACAATGACAGGGGGAGTTATAAGATCCTTTGTCATTAATGTCAAATGGGGAGAAAAATGGAGAGTTGTTGTCATCAATGAAAAATGGGGAGAATGTTGGGTATGGTTGTCATTGATGTCAAAGAAGTTCATTAATAACAAAGGAAAAAGGAAAACAAGTAGAACATGTTGAAAGTTGGTGTAGACTTAGTGTATTATAGTTGATGTTGACAACTAGTCGAAGTCGAAGTTGTTGACTATTTCCAGTCAGAGTCAAATTTGTCGACCATTCTCAGTTGAAGATGACCTCTTGTTGACCATTACTAGTCATAGTCGAAGTTGTCGACCATTTCCAGTCGAACTCAATGTTATCAACCATTGTCTATCATAGTTGACCTCTTGTCGACCATTGCCAGTCGGAGTCGAAGTTTTCAAACATTGTTAGTTGAAGTCGACCTTTGTCAATCGAAGTCAACTATGTGTCGACCATTATCAGTCGAGTCGAAATCAGAGTCGACAGTATGAGAGCCAGAGTCACGAATCAGAGTCGGAGTCTGAGTTAGACATTAAATTAGCATGTCAAAGTTGACAGAGTGTAGTTTGACATCAAAATTGATAAATGTTAGAATTGACAAAGTTTAGTTCATCATAATTGACAAAGTCAAAGTCGAATTGAAAGTCATAACGATGGAGTCAAACGCAGGAATACGCAACATATTTCTATAGTTGACTTTCAACATCAAAATCGGTCAGTCAGATTTAGAATTGACGACATATTGTAAGTCAAAAGATACAAAGGGTTAGGAGTTAACCAGTCTAAATCGATATTATGAAGTCAAATATTTCATAATCATTTGGTTAAATTCATAGGATTAATAGAGAAGGTAATTCTAAATTAGTTTTTAAGGGTCACATTGAAAAGTTGTGACTTTTGGTATAGAGGCACGATTAACTGTGTATAGACAAATATTTAGTCATTCAAATAAAGCGTATCTGTACACACAACATTGTAAATATAGAGTGTACAGAAAACATAAAACACATAATCATTTAAGGGAGGTTGGGAGGCACAAGGGTAGGCAACAGAATCCTATAGGAAGTCAAAATCATCCTTCAAGACATAGCTAGTAAATAGGGTGTCGGCGCATCCTTCAGTTTAGCTGAAAATCCAGGGTGTTGATGCATCCTTCAGTCGTAGCTAAAAATCTTGGGTGTTGTTGCATCCAACAAGTTGGTGCTTGCAAAATACTTGTAAATATAATTTTGTAGTAATAGAAAGTGTTTGTGGTTTTTCCCAGTGGGTTTCCACAATAAAAAACTGTGTTATGTTTCTATTGTTGTTTTGTTTTTAAATAAAGTGATAAAAGTCAAAGAGATACCTATTACTGATTCAACATCTTTTTCATTAATATAGCCACCATCAATAAAATACCATATTGAGTAAATAAATCCCCTAACGGAAACATTTAGTTCTTAAAAAAATTGACTCATTTTCATTAATAAAGCTACCAACAATAACCATATCGAGTAGATAAAGTTCCAAAAAAAACACTTAATGAAAAAGAATTAAGAGTCTTTTTCATTAATAAAACTATCAACAATAATATATAGGAATAAGAGCTTCTTAAAATAAAATTAAAAGATATAAAATCTTCACACGTCTTATTTATATCATTTATTTTATTTATTTATAACGTAATAACTAATTTCTTTATTAATATAAGGTGTATACATTAAAAGTCCAAATAAAATTACTATTAAACTTAAATAGACTTTGACTATTTATTAAAAATCACAACACTGTGTTGTTGAGAATTAAAATTTTAATCCCAAAACAAAGTTGTCCTTATATCTAAGGGTTTATGATTATTTCATATTATTGTATAGGTATTCGATACTAGGTTGAGTTCTAATGCATAATAATTTGGGTCAAGTATAATGGAGATTTATACTATAAGATATACATCATGGTGGACTTAGATATACATTGGATATACATTATGGTGGCCTTGGTGCCTTTATACATATAACAATATTTCATATGCTTTCCATACCCTTGAACTATTGTAAGGGTGGCAACTTTATTATTTTATTCAGATTATAGAGTGTTAAGAGTTAAAACCATACACTTGATTGTATATATTGTTCATCTAATTATATATGTATGCTTGACATTTTGTATATAACATGAGATAGGGTTTTACCACCCGTCTCTAACCTAATCTACGCTTCATAGTCATGATACATTATTAATCATAATCACAAAGCAATATTATTGTATTGGATTAATGGCCTTTCTAGTAACAAACGATTCAAAGCATGGTTAATATTGGGTAGATTCGCTTTAACTGATAATATTTGGGTTCATTTAATGTTGTGTTTATTATAAAGTCCTACTCCTTAACTCACATTAAGTTTTGGTATTAACACACTATACATTGGGCGATTTTGGATATTTCGCAGGGTTAAGTGTATTGAGTCTGCCCTTGCATCCAAAACTAGCTCTCGAATCCCATCGTAGAACTGTAATTTATGACTTCTTGCAAGCTACTTCATGGAGAAGGAATTTGTAGATATGTATTAATTTCAAGTACCATATACAATTATTATTTTTTATATATTGGGATTTACATAAATTTTGAAAGCATTTATTCTATTGCTGGGTGCTTTGTCCTTGGTTTAATCCAAACTTTATAGATTAATATCTTGTTTAAAATTGTTGGTTTGCTCATGCTAAATTATACTATCATTGCCCTATTTTGTAGTTGAATCCTATTCCAAAACTATTGTGTAGTGTTAATTAGATTACATAGATTGAATGCTTAAACTTTAATCATTGCACTATGCTTGGATCAATCTTTTGTTGGTTCTTTATAGTCTTGGTTGTAGATATTCTCTTATATGTATGTGTATTGGTTTTATTTATTATTGGAGTTCTATACGATAATGGAGTATTATTTACTTTCGTTAGGGAAGAAAATAATTTTTCTACCATAATGGGGATTATGTATAAAAATCTACTGCAAGTAGTAACATTTTATCATTGCTAAGAAATAATTTTTGAATCTCTTCATAACTGTCTTATTCTAGATACTTAGTACTCCTTTAACTTTTCTGGTACCAATGAGTTTATTACCATGTATTTATTCCATATAATTTAGCACTTTCTTGTTTATAAATTATTCTTGATGAACTGGGTATAATTAGTACAAGGTTTAATTTAAAGAATATTTCTTTTTTCCTAATTTATTAAACCTTAATAAGCCTAGTTCATTTGTTGCTATGACCTTCATAGCAAAATTTTCCTTCAAATGCCAAGTTCACCTTCTAGAATGATTGTCTAAATTTCAATAAGATATACTTTAATTGAAAATAGAATCCTTATATTTATAACATTTTCTTACCTTACACCTAAACTAACCTGTTTGTTAATTTGTCTCTTTAGACATACTATGTTATCTCTTCTTTCTCCTTGTACATGATTTTTCTTTGTCCCAAATAAACTAAATTTATTAAATAACATGCACATTCATTTACTAAGTATACTACAAACATATTAAAAATAACCTTCGTATGAAACTTGGAAACTTATGTACATAATTTATACTCGTTAACTTCTTCTTTTCAATTATAATATTTATAATTAATAATTTATTCTAATCATCATAATTTGTTAACAAAGTACAATTTTGTCATACTTGTATAAAAGTAGAAAAAGAAATCACGCTAAACTTATCCATCATAAAGCAAATGAACGAGAAAGTTATATATATATATATAAAGCCATTTACATAGGTATTAAAAGAGTTACATACATATCCATGCTTTGTAATAATCATCCCAAACAACACATGGACAACTTCGATCCTCTCAACCATAGACATGAAGAACAATTAGTTTCGTTCCTTTATTCACACACGAGGAAAGCCAATATTCCACTAGGAATAGTTACCTAGGTCTTCCTAGTATTTAATATTAAAATTTTTATGTATGAATATAATGGTTCTTTATCATAGCTTGATACCTCTATGAGCACCTTAGAGAGAGTATAAGCATCATAGTTAAAAGTTGGTTCTAGAGTTTTTCTTTACCAACCTTAAATGGTCCTCTACAATAAATTACCTATTTCAAACTAGCACATTCAATGCAATACTCTATGGCCATAGAGAATTTTCTACTAGGCCAAACTTATGCCAAACTTGAACTCGTGTAATCCCTTCTCAGGACTTTCTCCTGGTATATATAGTTAATTTGTCTTTTTAATTTTCTAGCTTTTTCCTCAAGAAATGATTAACCTCTTCTTGTTATTGTTAGTGAGTTTAAGTAATATCCCTCCTCCATCGAATTTCCTCAAGGCGGGGAGAATTACTATTTTTAGGGTCTCACTCCCTTGGACCTAGGGAGGATCCTGAACCCTAATTCTTGAGTTATTAATAATGATGTTTGCCATCATGTTTCAACCTTTAATTATTTAAACTTTTAATTAATTACTTTAACTTGATTCATTATATATTTCCCAGGTTGAAATTCTTCCTAATGGAATCTTGGATTCTCTTTTCATGGTGTTGTCCATGGTTTTATGTAAGAACAAAACTTTAAATAATAAAATAAATGTAATTATTTAAAATAATATCACTCATCAAAGTTTTATGGAGTATCTTACAATAAAAATTAACCTACATATTTACATAACAACAAATATTAAAGATAAAATAGGGATATTACATCCCCTCCCTCTTAGAACTACATCGTCTTCGATGTTCTTTAAACTTTATTGCTAGAACATAAATGGATATGCCTCTTTCATGGCATCCTCCATTTCCCAAGTAGCATCATTGGGTATGAAGCGCCTCTATTGCATTTTACCCATACAATGGATTCATTTCAGAGCAAAACTTCCTTCTTGTCTAGTATTCTTAAAGGTTCGGGTTGGAACTCTCCCTTTGGTTCCCCTGAATCACATTCTAGTCAATTACATGAGTAGGATCATGATCATACTTTTTAACAAAGAAACATGAAACATATTATGAACTTTAATATGAGTTGGTTAAGCAAGCTAGTAGACCAATGGTCCTATCCTTGCTAATATTTGGAATGGTCAATTATATACAGTTGCTGCTTTTTCACATTTTCACAACTTCATTGTACTCTTTTTTGGCTCTATTTTAAGTATACATGGTACCCAATATGAAATTATTTATGTTATCATTTCTGATTTGTGTAACTTTTCTGTTAGTCTTGAGCTTCCTTCAAATTTTGCTTGACTTTAATTACAATGTATTCCATTTCCTTAAGAATATCATGACCCAATATAATCCAATATGTAGGATTTTCTGAATTCACTGGTGTATTATGTTTTCTACCATATAATATTTCAAATGGACTCATTTTTTATGATTCATGATATCCATTGTTATAGAAAAATTATACCAAGTGCAAGTAGTTCTCCCACTAAGTGGGCTTATCCATGACATAGATATGAATAATATCCTCAAGTATTTGATTAGTTCTATTTTCCCATCTGTTTAAGGATGGTAGTTAGTGCTAAAACACAATTGAGCTTCCAGGCCTTTAAATATATCCATCCAAAAACTTGACGTGAACTTAGCATCCCTATATGATATAATGGTTTTTGGTATGTCGTGCAACCTAAAAATTTACTTCATAAGTATTTATACTATGTTAATACCTTTAAAGGCGGACTTGATGGGAATAAAATGGTTTTCTTTACTTAGTTTTTTAACAACTACGATTATTGCATCATGCTAGCTCATTGTTTTAGGAAACCCTGTGATGAAATCCACAGATATTACGTCTCACTTCCATTTTGGAATTGGTAAGAGTTATAGTAACTAGCAATATGTTTGTGTTCTATATTAACCCATTGGCATTCCATGCATCTTTCCAAATAATCAACTAACTCATGTTTCATTTTGGGCCAACAATATATCTTTTTGACAATTGTGATCATATTTTGGTATCCCGGGGATCATCTTTTGGTATCCGAGATGTCATGAATACAACCTTTTGTGCAGTTCATCAAGTATTAGCAACTTTATTTCTGTTAAGTCTGGCACATGAAATGTGTTTTTAAACAACATTAATCCGTCCTTATTGATGCTGTAATTTTCAAATTTTTGGTTACATTTCCTTGTTTAAAATTTCTCTACTATTTGTTATAAAAATTGTCACTCCTAATGGCTACTTGGAGTTTGTCTTTCAGATCAGTTTGATAATAAGTTGTAGATCTAGTTTAAAATAAGTGAATGCTCATACGTAGATCATCAACAATTATATCTTATTTCTCTTTTATATGTTTAATCTCAATGTCGTATTCACTTAGGAAGGCCAACCACCTAGCATGTCTAGCATTAAAATTAGGTTGATAAAACAAGTACTTTAATACAATGTTATTTTTCATGAGGAGAAATATTCATCCTACCAAATAATGTCTCCAAACCTTCAATGCATGAATTATGAAATCCAAATCAAGATCATGAATGTCATAGTTGCATTCGTGTTCCTTTAAATTTATAGACTCATAATAAATCACATTGTCTTAGAGAAGTACTCTGCCCAGTCCTTCCTTACAAGCATCAGTGCAAACAACAAATTCTTTTTAGGGATCAACAATTTTAGGATTGGTGATTTGATGCATAAATGTGGACTTGAGTTAATAAGTTGGCATGCCACTTGAGTGACACCTATTAGGGTTAAACTTGACTCGGGAATGAGTCAAATGGTTTAGCTATCAATAGGTGTCTTTTGGGCCCATGGTATTTGGTGGCCAATGGTATTTTTCCGTGGTATTGGTGGCCAAAGGTATTGTCCCATGGTATTGCATGTAAAGAAGCCTTTATAAGGATTGAGGAGGCTCCATTGTAAAGTGTCATGGAGGTGAGTGGTGGCTAGCTCACTTGGCTAGGCTTGGTCGGTTTAGGTCAAGGAAGATAATATATCTATTATGGTGTTTTTTCCTAGTTTTGGGTTTTCCACGTAAATATTGGGTGTCTACCTTTAATGTGTTGCTATGTGGATTTTTTTTTCTCTCATATTATTGTATTATGCTTGTTAAAATCCTAATAACTAGAATAAGAGCCATGGTTTGGCATATAGTTGTGCTCGTTGTGTTGTACCTGGTTTTTGGAGTTAATTGTGGGGTGCATGTTTGATGGTACCAAGACACCCTAGCAATATTTTTGGGTTCCTCGTTAGAATGTAATTTCCCCAAGTGCTAAAAGAAAAATGTATTCCTATTATGTGCAGAGAAGGTATGTTGCATTAAGTGTGTAATGGACCACTAGGTAGGTACGAGGGTGGTAGGTGTGCTCGTAGCCTAGATTAATGTGGATCAAAGAGGTTGAGTCTTTGATTGTGGTATGAATGTGAAATGGTTTAATCTTAGTTGTGGGACCAATATTGATGAGCCATGTATGTGAAGAGAATTCCTAGATAAATAGTGGTTACATCGGCTAAGGACCCATGTAATCCAATAGATGGATTCCTCTTTATATGGATGTCAATGACAGGGTTGGATGTAGGTACAAAAAGAGCATGGTAGATAGGGATGATTTTAAGGAACCATACTTATTTAAAAGTGTATAAATGTTGGCGAATATTACCAATTCTTAAAACGCCAACTATAAAATGATTGGCGATAATTTTCAAAACATATTTTAATTTCCAAGGATTTTATATCGTTTATATAATAATTTGGCGATTTTTAGGGGGAAAAAAATTTACCTCATCAAAATTGGGCGAAACAAGGCTTTAAAAAATGCAAAATGGAGAATCTTTTTTGGGTGAAAAACATGGAAAAATAGCCCACTAGGCTAAAATTCGCCCCTAAAATTATCCCCGATGGTAGAAAACAAGAAAGAAAGAAAGCATGGAAAAGCGAAAGGATGAAGCAACAGATGGTGATGATGTAGTCACCATGAATACAAAAATAAATAAATAAATGGACCAGTTTTCATGTAAATGTGAATATGGATGTAAGATATGGTAAGGCATGCATGCCCTTGGTAACTCATCGGTAAATTTAGGAGATACACCTAGGTGATATGGTGCGGTGTATGTGAGATTCCTTGGTAAAAATTTGAGGGGGGTTGGTGATTACTCCAAGTCAAGTTTACAGGGGGAATTGTTAGGGTTAATCTTGACTCAGGAATGAGTCAAATAGTTCAGGTCTCAATAGGTGTCTTTTGTGCCCATGATATTTGGTGACCAATGGTATGTTTCCATGGTATTGGTGGCCAATGATATTTGGTATCCCATGGTATTGTCCCATGGAATTCCAAGTAAAGAATCATTTATAAGGCTTAGGGAGGCTTCATTGGGCATGGAGGTGAGTGGTGGCTAGCTCACTTTGATTGCCTTGGCTAGTTTAGGTCAAGGGAGATAATAGATCTATTATGGCGGTTTTTCCTATTTTTGGGTTTTCCATGTAAACATTGTGTGTCTATATTTAATGCTTTCTTATGCTTATAATTTTCTTGCATATTATTATTATGTGATTCTTGTTTAAATACTAATAACACCTAGGCTTGTTAAAATTCAATCATATAATGAAGTCCCGTGTGTCCTTGCTGTATGAAAAAACTTGACCCATGAACGTTTCATCCAATTATCAATCATGAATATGCATCTAATAGTGTATTCTTTTAGGTTTCATATAGGTGATTGCAAGTAGGAAGAGCTCGCAGTACCTAGGGTAGATAAATAATCTTTGTTAGTAGGTTTCTTTCTTGGTGAAATGCATTGCACCTAAGGTAGCTATTTCAAGGGGTTACTACAACTACTTCTCATACCTTTTTTGGTTGAATTTGGGTCCTCATCATACCATTTGTAACTAACCCAATTTTCACATGGTGATTTTTGGGAAATGTGGTAAAAAAATTTCTTACAAACATTTCATTTAACTAGTCGAATGTTAGTACTAAAGAATATTTGTTATCATAAGGTGGATACATTATTCTTACATAACTATGTAAATCATTTTGATCGTCAACCATCCCTTTGTTCTGTTGGGTGTGATTAATAATATGAGGTCTTAAAGTGTGGTCCACAAATGGAAACTTGCCACCATTTTAAACACCATAGAAAGAAAAATTATATGAACATATGCATACCATTCACGAGTCCTAAACCTATACAGAATACAAGGCTACATACAATTAAAAAGAATCTTAATAACTTGAAAGTCACGAACTATTCTTACAATCATTAATCAAATGTAATTTCATGTTCATACAAACATATGTTTCTTCTTGAATCAAATTGCATAAATAAAACAACTAAGAATAAGTAGAAGAAAAAGACACCAATACACATGGTTCACCCAATCTTTGGGCTACGTCCACCAAAAGTTGTTAATATTTTTATTATTTTCGTTAGTTCTTTCACGGGTAATCATGTTTTAACCAAAGGAAACCCTGTGTGAAAAAATGCAAAATTTACTCTCTTGTCCAGCTTGTCCCTTCCATATAGCGATAAGATAATTCCATCCGTGATTTTACGGGTAATCATGTTTTAACCAAAGGAAAGCCCATGTGAAAATATGCAAAATTTACTCTTTTGTCGAGCTTGTCCCTTCCATATACAGATAAGATAATTTCATTAATGTTTTCATGGGTAATCATGTTTTAATCAAAGGAAACCCCATGTAAAAAAATGCAAAATTTAATCTCTTGTCGAGCTTGTCCTTTCCATATAGGGATAAGATAGTTTCTTTCAAGGGTAATCATGTTTTAACCAAAGGAAACCCTGTGTGAAAAAATGCAAAATTTACTCTCTTGTCAAGCTTGTCTCTTCCATATAGGGATAAGATAATTGCATTAGTGCTTTCACGGGTAATCATGTTTTAACCAAAGGAAAGCCTATGTGAAAAAATGCAAAATTTACTCTCTTGTCCAACTTGTCCCTTCCATATAGGGATAAGATAATTTCATTAGTGTTTTCACGGGTAATCATGTTTTAACCAAAGGAAACCCCGTGTGAAAAAATGCATAGCTTACTCTCTTGTCTAGCTTGTCCCTTCCATATAGGGATAATATAATTTCATTAGTGCTTTCACGGGTAATCATGTTTTAAACAAAGGAAACCCCATGTGAAAAAATGCAAAATTTACTCTCTTGTCCAGCTTGTCCCTTCCATATAGCGATAAGATAATTTCATTAGTGCTTTCACATGTAATCATGTTTTAACCAAAGGAAACCTCGTGTTAAAAAATGCAAAATTTAATCTCTTGTCGAGCTTGTCCCTTCCATATAGGGATAAGATAATTTCATGAGTGCTTTCACGGGTAATCATGTTTTAACCAAAGGAAACCCTATGTGAAAAAATGAAAAATTTACTCTCTTGTCCAGCTTGTCCCTTCCATATAGGGATACGATAATTCCATTTGTGCTTTCACGGGTAATCATGTTTTAACCAAAGGAAACCTTGTGTGAAAATATGCAAAATTTACTCTTTTGTCGAGCTTGTCCCTTCCATATACGGATAAGATAATTTCATTTGTGCTTTCAAGGGTAATCATGTTTTAACCAAAGGAAACCTCGTGTGAAAAAAATGAAAATTTACTCTCTTGTCGAGCTTGTCCCTTCCATATAGGGATAAGATAATTTCATTAGTGTTTTCATGGGTAATCATGTTTTAACCAAAGGAAACCCCATGTGAAAAAATGCAAAATTTACTCTCTTGTCCAGCTTGTCCCTTCCATATAGGGATATGATAATTTCATTCATGATTTCACGGGTAATCATGTGTTAACCAAAGGAAACCACGTGTGAAAAAATGCAAAATTTGCTCTCTTGTGTAGCTTGTCCCTTCCATATAGGGATAAAATAATTTCATGAATGCTTTCATAGGTAATCACAGATTGTCACTTCCATATAGGGATAAGATAATTTCATTGGTTCTTTCATGGGTAATCATGTTTTAACCAAAGTAAACCCCGTGTCAAAAAAATGCAAAATTTACTCTCTTGTCCAGCGTGTCCCTTCCATATAGGGATAAGACAATTTTATTAGTGCTTTCACACATAATCATGTTTTAACCAAAGGAAACATGGTGTGAAAAAATGCAAAATTCACTCTCTTGTCTACCTTGTCCCTTCCATATAGGGATAAGATAATTTCATTAGTTCTTTCATGGGTAATCATGTTTTAACCAAAGGAAACCCCGTGTGAAAAAATCCAAAATTTACTCTCTTGTCCAGCTTGTCCCTTCCATATACGGATAAGCTAGTTTCATTAGTGCTTTCACCAACAATCATGTTTTAACCAAAGGAAACCCCCTGTGGAAAAATACAAAATTTACTCTCTTGTCCAGCTTGTCCCTTCCATATAGGGATAAGATAATTTCATTAGTGCTTTCACGGGTAATCATTATTTAACCAAATGAATCACCGTGTGGGAAAATGCAAAATTTACTCTCTTATCCAGCTTGTCCCTTCCATATAGGGATAAGATAATTGCATTTGTGCTTTCACGGGTAATCATGTTTTAACCAAAGGAAACCCCATGTGGAAAAATGCAAAATTTACTCTCTTGTCCAGCTTGTCCCTTCCATATAGGGATAAGATAATTTCATTAGCTTGTCCCTTCCATATAAGAATAAGATAATTTCATTAGGGAGTAGCCTTTCTACCCTACCATTTGCATCGATCGGATGACCTGGCTCGCGTGAGCTGTCACATCACGCTTTGCTGATCATCCGATCGGTGCAAATGGTCGGGTAAAAAGTTTACTCCTTTCATTAGTGCTTTTACAGGTAATCAAGTTTTAACCAAAGGAAACCTCGTGTGAAAAAATGCAAAATTTACTCTCTTGTCCATCTTTTCCCTTCCATATATGGATAAGATAAAAATTTACTCTCTTGTCCAGCTTGTCTCTTCCATATAGGGATAAGATAATTTCATTAGTGGTTTCACGGGTAATCGTGTTTTAACCAAACGAAACCTTGTGTGAAAATATGCAAAATTTACTCTCTTGTCTAGCTTGTTCCTTCCATATAGGGATAAGATAATTTCATTAGTGATTTCATGAGTAATCATGTTTTAACTAAAGGAAACCCCGTGTGAAAAAATGCAAAATTTACTCTCTTGTCCAGCTTGTTCCTTCCATATAGAGATAATATAATTTCATTAGTGCTTTCACCAGTAATCATGTTTTAAACAAAGAAAACCAAGTGTGAAAAAATGCAATATTTACTCTCTTGCTAGCTTGTCCCTTCCATATAGGGATAAGATACTTTCATTAGTGCTTTCATGGGTAATCATGTTTTAACCAAAGGAAACCCCGTGTTAAAAAATGCAAACTTGTCGAGCTCGTCCCTTCCATATAGGAATAAGATAATTTCATTAGTGCTTTCATGGGTAATCATGTTTTAACCAAAGAAAACCTCGTGTGAAAAAATGTAAAATTTACTTTGTTGTCGAGCTTGTCCTTTCCATACAGGGATAAAATAATTTCATTAGTGCTTTCATGGGTAATCATGTTTTAACCAAAGAAAACCCCATGTAAAAAACGAAAAATTTACTCTCTTGTCGTCCCTTCCATATAGGGATAATAATTTCTAGAATAAAATAAATGCTCACAGTAACCTAGATATTGCTTTCGATCCAAGCTCTCCCATCAAGGCATAAAATCAAGTTCTATAAACAAAACATCGCCAGTCTTATCCGAATATTTGGAGATGTTAAGAGGGCTATGCTTCATTAGGCATAAATGAGGAATCAAATAAAACCAATCAAACTTATGATTGCATACTAAGAAAAAAAATCAATGCAAACGATGAATCCTCTGTCCTCTTGGAAACTACATAACTAAAACATCGACAGAATTAACTACAGGTTTGTCGACGTTGAGAAGGCTTTAATTCATAAAGCATAAATAAAAATAAAAAATTCTTCCAATATAAAAGTTGGCTTCGGCTCTTGAGTTTGATATCCAGGTGGTGCACTTGATAATGATAATGCTAGCTAGGCGGTTTGGAGAGGTTCTCACAATAGGAAAAAAAAAAAACTAAAAAAAGAAAACACCCACGATTGCAGGTTAAAATACACTACCCATCCAAGGAATGTGCTCTTTTCCTTCTACGGGACATCGAACTTAAGCTGAAAAATACAGAGTATGTTTATTAACCTTACCAAAAATCCTTAGTAAGAAGGTCATAGCGAAATACACTGGGATAAATACCATAGTTTATTAACATTTGCATTTCATGGAATTCAACACCAGGAGCAGGGCTCCCTCCACACTATTTTGAAGGGAATCTGATGTTCAAAAATACAATACACTGCTTGGAGCATCTTCCTCTAGAAGAGAATCCTAACCGTATTCCAAACGATTACACCAATCCATTCGTAGTTAATATATGTTTGAGTTCATTATAAACCTCATATTTATTTGATGATAACAAATTACATAACTAAATTAAGGAAACAACCATTCTTTATTTTATTAAATAATTAAGTCACATAATTATTATTATGTGTTTGTTTTGATTTAGAGATTTATTTCAATTTTATAAGCTAATCATTAAATTTAGACTACTTGGTATTAGGAAAATAAATAACTTTACTTATATGACTTTTAAGGAAGATGTTACAAAATATATGAAAAATTAAACAAACAAAGAAAAATATAAAATTCAAAACATCAAATTAATTAATTAAAAATTAATCCCACAACAACCAAACAAAAGGTAAAAAAATAAAAATAAACCAAATAAATAACTAAAAATATAAAAACAACTTAAAAGAAAAAATATTGAAAAGAGATCAAACCTGGAAAAAAATGAATAAATAAATAAATAAAAAACTTTAATATGTACAACAAAGATAAAAGAAAAATATATATAAATAAAGACTAATAAAAATTTATAAACAATTTTAAACTAGACAAAAAAGAAAAATATAAATCAATAAAAATAAAACAAGTTTGATAAAAATGGCAAAGAAAACTACCTAAACAACCTTAAATTAGAAAAACAAAGACATGAAAAAAATATAATTAAAAACAAAATAAAAATATAATTAAAAACAAAATAATTTTGAAAATAAAAGATAATGAAAAATATATAAACAACTTTAAATGTAAAAAACAAAGAAAGAAAAATATAAATTAAAAAAAACAAAACGAGTTGAAAAGAAAAGAGAGAAAAATATATAAACGACTTTAAATAAAAATTAAAAAATTAAAAAAATATAAATTTAAAACGAAACAAGTTCGAAAAGACAAGACTAAGAAAAATATATCAACAACTTTAAACGAGAAAAACAAAGAAAAGAAAGAAAAATAAAGTTGTTTATATATTTTTGTGTGTCTTTTCTTTTCAAACTTGTTTTTGTTTTAAATTTATGTTTTCATTTTATTTTGTTTTGCTTGTTTTATATTTATTTTAATTTTTATTTTACATCATTTTTTTTGTTTTTATCTTTTAAGTTTGTTTTATATTTTCCTTTATATTTGTTTTACATGTTAGGCATTTTATTTATTCATTTTCCTTCGCTTTGTTTTGTTTTGTTTGTATATTTATTTGTTGTTTTTTTCTTGTAGGGATTTTGTTTGCATATTTTATTTATTTTTTATTTTTTTATTGTTTTTATTCGTTTGTTAGTGTTATTTTTTAATTATTTATTTGATGATTTCTTATTATATTTTTTTGTTTGTTTATTTTTTAAGTTGACATTACTTCTTATTTATATTTATTTTTTGTATTATACTAATATTTGATGAATGGATTTATTTTGGTAAAAGTTTTAGTGTATCTATGGATTCTCTTTGATCTTAATAATGGACTACATATTGAGAGTTTGTGGAACACAATAAATCAGAAAATGTTTAGCAAATCAACATATAATGAAAGCTTAAAATAACTAATTGAAAGTTGTTAGGAAGTTATGGGTCACAATTAATAGATATAATGTAATGTGAAAGGCTAAGTAGAACTTGTAAAAGAACAAGTGTATGAGTTGAAAAGTAAGGTGTAGTAGATTCACTCTCGTGCTATTGTGATCCAGTAAATCGTTGTTGTAAACACTGATTAAGAGTGGTGATAATAGATGAGTGATACAACTCACTGGTTTTGTGGTTTTCCCCTATAAAGGGATAAATTCCAGGATAATTTGTATTATGTGGTTGTGTTTTTTTTTCATTGTTAAATTAAGTTATATCTAACTATTAGAATCATTATGCTTAATTGGTATCGAAATCCTTGACATTTATTTTCCTACACATTCATTGTTTCTTTGATTTTGGTCATTTCCCTGGGTTTGATACACTTTTTAACAATTCAATTGGTTTTCCCCATTAAGATGTCATTCAGTTGTGTTATGAGAGTACTCTTCACAAATGACACACCACTTGGTTTTTGCTTTTTTAAAGTTATGGGGGAATTCATGTTCAGAGTGGTTCAACATATCTCCACGAATTTCACAATAAGATTCCATGTGAATGACTTGAACATATAGGTGTATCTCAATCAATTCCTTGTAATTACAATTGTCCTTAGTATGTACCTCATTCTTGCATATAATGCGTCATAATTCAAATATTCTTTGGGTAAGTGATTTCTAGTTTTCCCCTAGTCACCTATTTATGAACAAGGTCGAAACCTCATTATCATATTCAATTTGTTATTCTTTCCTGAGGGAATTCTCATCAATTATTATCTTTTGCATTCATATATGGGCTCTTAATCTTTGTAATATCCCAACCATGAACCAATAAACCAAAAGTTCAACATCTATTGTATGTGGGATTTGATTAAACAAATATTTGAAATTTTTATCTTAATCTCTTACTTATCCTTGTGGCATTTGTTTGATTCCTTTTAACCTTTGTGATGCCAAGTTATTGATGTTCCTAAAAAATTGAAAGAAATAATGTTTGATCCCATCTTTGGTTTTGGTTTGTTTTTTTGTATAATTCATAAGCCATGCCAATACCTTTTTTTTAAGTGCTCCAACACACTGTGACATTTGTTTTTCTTCATTTGATATGCCTTGAGAATACCATATAATCTCCCAAATGAACCGTTGTCTCTTTGGGTCCTCATCCCCCTCATAAAGAGAGAGATTTCCAAAATTATTATAAGGCATTTTTGCAGAACTGATAGAATATATAGGAGGCAGTGGAGAGAGTGGTTGGTTATTTATAAACACATTTTGTTGAATCACTGAGTCGATGAGGTATATTACGTCAAATGTAGTGATTTAATCAAAGGTTTCTACTAAGTTAATACATCCATATGAATCAAGTGCTCGACTGTTGCAATTTGACATGAAATTTCTTGAGTTACCTTATGTACTTTGAGATCCTCTATCTATGAATACTAATATTTCGATGAAAACCTTCCATCTCAATCATGAACCTTCAATACATACTTTGATTTATATAATTTGGATTCCTATATATGCTAAATTTAGTAGGGGGGATTTTTCGTGAAATCCTTGAATCGTAAAATTAATTTTTGTGACAATCTTTGGGGGCAATAGTTATCAATTTCACCTCTCAAGTTTTAATGTTTATATCATGATATTGACGATTACTTGTATATTTTCATCCAGTTGGCTCCAGACCGAGGAAACAACATGTTTTAGATGTAAACTATGCCTTAAAATATAGTTATCTATGAAAGGATTTGATCAAGGATAATTTGTTGGAGGAGAATTATAAATTTCCATTTCATCGTATGAGATGTGCAGAACTTAAGGATTTTTTTGACCATTTTTAAATTTTCTTCCAAACTAGGAACCATCATGACAACTTCCTCTTCCATATCCAGTAAAAAATACCTCAACCCAGATAGGGTTATTTAATCGTCGACATGTTTCTCCTTATGAATAAGGATTGTCACGATCGTCATAGATACCTCTTCTTTCACACCTAGTTAATCCACACAAGACTTAGGTATGGTTGGTATACTATAACCTGAAGCTCTATACCCCTTCCTAGTGAATTTAGTTGGTGCACGTCTACAATTTCTCACATTTTTTCTCTTCTCTTCTATATTTTATCTCTCTAGTTTTTTCTAGTCGGGTGAGGGTTTGTACCCTTGCATCCTTCATTGTATTATATTTCTTATTTCTTCCCTCCTTCAAGTGGTCTAAATTTTTTGGGTATTGTCACTTTGGATGGTGTTCTTCTTCCTTGGGATGACTAAGGATTATATTGATTAAGGAAATTCATCGTTTTCCTATCCCTCCATCATTGAGCCCGAGTTTACTTATGATCAACTATGGTAAACATTATTATTATTTACTCAAAAAATATTCCCACTCCTGTTGTTTATTCTCCCAAACAATTGTAAGGGGTGTGTGAATCAATGGTTGTGCTTCTACTATGTGACCTAGACCTTTTTCTATGAGGAATTTATGTAGTAATGATCGGTAAATTGTAAAGGAATTTTTTTTTGCAAGTCATTGTAAAACCTTCTTTTGATTCTATCTACATATGTTCATTCTTCGCCTGCTTACTCTTTACAAAATTCATATGTGATTTCTTCTACCCACTCATATAAATTTGTTCAACTATCATTGTTTAATTTTGATACTAGTTTCCTGTCTTCCATAGTGTTGTTCATTGACAAGGCTATCCAAGAAATTTTTTATCTCTCAGGCGAAAACTTCTAGGAAACTTTTGTGTGTTTTTGTGAAAAATAGAGCTTCTTCTTCCACAACTGTTAGTTGATTTATTCTAGCAATTTTTTAAATAATTGTTATATTTTCTATGCCATCACCAACGAATATTTTCCCCACTCAACACCTATGCATGTATGCACTATTTTACACAACTTAGGTAATGTACTACCAGCAACATCACCAATGTTGTAATCTATGGAATTAAATAAAAATACTTGCCAATAGCATACATAACTAGGCATGATACACTACAAAACCATATACAATCACAAATACATAGAAGGAGAGAAAGTAGTATTGAACCCATCACAAGGAGTCTATTATATTATAATTAATGAGCCTATAATATATACTACTTACTTTCATACAAATTCAATATTCCTTTATATATGTGTTACAATATTAGAGGTAATTATTACTTTCTTAACTACCTTGGTGAGTCAACCCACCTACTCAGTTAACTGACCGACCAATTAGTCAACTAGGTCAACTAGGCTCTTAGAACATAAGAGGAAGGAAGATTGGGGAAAGTAGGGGTGATTTTTATAGTTACTTACACCATTTTAATTAAAAAAATTGTTTTAATATTTTTTAAATGTTTTATTTGAAAATATTAAAAAATAATAAAATCCAAATAATAATCATAAATGTATTTTTAATTATTTTTTAATGTAATATGATTGAATTGATTAATTAGTTTTAAAAGAATGAAAATTTTAAGGTTAATTTATGATTTTGTTTGCAACAATGTCAATATTTTAAACAATGTTCAAAATGTCGCAATTTTAAGGTTGAATAAAAAGTTGTGTCATTAATAACTTAAAAGTACAACATAATTATATGAAGAAAACCAACAAAATTTTGGGAAAAAACAAGGTGTAGGCGATTTTTGGAATCATACAAATCCCTCCCGTAGCTCGTCCACCCGCCCCACTCCTTTATGTCCTCCTCTCCTTAGTGTCCCTAGGAGAGAAAGGTGGTTTTAGAAATTTCGACCCTCTCCCTTATGTCTTTTTTATGTTTTTATTTTTTTTAAATTTTAATGTTTATTTATTTATTATGTATTAATTGTTTATTTTATTTTTAATATTTACTTTCCTCAACCTTTTAATTGTTTATTTTATTTTTAATATGTTTTTTTAAACTAAAAAAAGTAAAGGATTTATATTAAAAGGTTGAGGAAAGTAATTAAGAAGTTGCATATTGTCATAGTTTTACAAAATTGTTATAATCTTAATAGAGTTGTACCACAAAATGTTCCCTCAACCAAAAAAATCTATAGCATGTATTACATTCTTAATATAAATTTTTTTAAAGCTAAATAATTAGATAAACTTTCTTAACAAAGATATCTGAAAAAATGCAATCAATAAAGAGTTAATGAAAGAAGTGGCCACTAATTGCTTCATATGTTCCTTATTCATCAAGTTTCATTGGACCTTGAGAACTTAAAATTTCCACCTTCATTATTACATTCAATTGAGCAAATTCCTTCTCATTCATCCTAGCGCCAACCAATAGTTTATTTTGTTAATGCCCCCTATGTGATAGCTCAAAACATATGAGAATGTAGGTTTCCACAATTAGCCATGATGAGTCATTATCTTTAAATAGTTTTCATCTAAAAACAAAGTGTTGCTTCCGCTTTATGCATGACACCTTTGTTATCTGGCCCCGCAGATAGTCCTCCCTAGATTCTTTTCTTAGGCACCAACATAGCATATCCAATAACATTCAATTAATTATGGAAACTCAAAAGGAAAATTTTCTCCCCTTCTTATATGTCCTCATTATGTGAGAACCTGATGGTTCCCTGACCCATCAAGTTTACCACAAAAATGTTGGGATTATTAATTAATCTTGCCTTGACCACCATAGACTATTTGTAGTTAACTAGTTTAGGAGGTCATTACCACTTCACTAGTGCACGCGGGAATCACCTGGGGGCCATATACCACTCAATGCATCTGTCTGCATGGGTTTAGGAGCTCCAGGGACCAATCCCTATAATTTAGGAACCCACTTTGACTTCCTCCAGCAGTTGACCCTAGTTGGTGTTCAATTATGCTTATTTATGCTCTGATTCCCATCAGTTAGTTCACTCTGAGTCATCCTAGCGCCAGTTTGTATAATTTAATGGAGGTAGGGTGCATTTTCTCACCTACCTACATCAATTAACTGGTTGTGAATTGATTCAATGATCCAGAGTTACATTAGTGATCTCCAGTGGTGATTTTTCGACACCGAGTTAGCTTCAGAGTCAGTCTAGGTTGGTAGATTCAAATCATATCTTAGGAATTAAAATTATCCTATTTGTAACACCATTTTATTGCATATTTCATACTGATTAATGGATGTAATGTGATTCTCACAATTATTGGTCTCATGTGTGTTTAATTTGCCATAAATTATTGATAAGTTTTTATTGAATTCTTCTCTCTTTTGAAGCCTTATTTTCTCATTAAATTCATGCAGGCCTGAAGATCCTATGCTTTATTACATTTAACATGGTGCCAGAGCAAGTATCCAGGCCAGCTTCAAACCTCAGAAACTTCCATTGATGCACTAGAATCAACTGGGTCCCACATAAATCTAGGTAATATTCCCTCTCTCCCTCTAGATTCTATGCAGAGAAGTCTATCCAGGTGTGATGCACCCAGAGAAAGTGCCGCACATGTCGAAGTGGAGATTGTTTGAATTGGTTCGATTCAAATTGACTCTATTTTTGCAAGTAAAATGAATATTTTTTGAAGAATTAGTTGTTTCTTGAAGCTGTAAGATGGAAAATTCAGCATCTTTGACACCCAAAATCGTCACACCCTTCAATTATCTTGATTGGAGAGCTGATATGCACATTGTATTACGCAACAAAGGTATGTGTAGAGTCACCATGGGTAGAGAGTTAAAACCCCAACAACCTCTTGAAAAGTCAAAGAATCTGAATAAGCTAGATGAAGTATTTGTCTTCATGTGCATCCACGTCTCCAGAGAGTTACTCTTTCACCTTGAGGGATTGAGAACACCAAAAGAAGTATGGGAGAACCTTGAATCCTTATTTGGAAAACAGGATGAACCAAGGGGCCATATCCTGGAGAATGGGATGATAGCACTACAACCCAACAACTTCAAAACTATACAACATTTTTTCTCAAAATTCAAATCACTAGTCATGTAATGAAAGCAATGCAAGATTGACAAGAAGGATGAGAAATTGGTGCTCTCAATTCTGATCAAACTCGACCCAAAATTATCATTGTTCATATCTACCTTTCACTCTAGGAGAATGACTTATCCTAATTGATGAATTTCATCCCTTGATGCCTTTGTGGAGTCTCTAATATAGGAACAAGACAAGTTGATACAGACAAGAGCCATCAAAGACTCTCCAAATCAATCTCTCTTGACTGGTGAGACAAGAATGCGCAAGCAAGGAGGAAGCTTAAAGGAAAAGAAAAAAGGAACACTAAAATTGGACCTAAGGAAGAGTTTGATCCAACAGATGAAGCCTCAAGCTCTAAGAAGGACAAACCTCATAGGTTTGATAAGGGAAATTGCTTCTACTGTAAGAAAGGAAACCATACAGAGAAATATTGTGTGAAGAAGACCATAGATCATATGTCAAAACTCCTTGAGAAGCACAATATTTCCCTCCCTAAAGGCACAAGGAAGGATGAATCTGGAGACAAAACTAAATATCATAAGTGATGCCATGCATTGAAGGCCGTTTTTTCAAAATCACATGCCTTCCTCATTGATTCAGGATCCTCCAATCACATATTTGCATCCAAATAATAATTTTCTTCATTACAACTTACTAATGGTCCAAGTATTCGCATGGGACATGACAATCAAATCTAAGCTAAAGGAAAGGGTTCAATCAAGTTAGAGCATGGAGTGTTCAAGATTGTACTCTATGTGCACTCCTTAACAGCAAATTTGTTGTTTGTATACCATATGACTCATACATGCTCACCAAAGTGAGTGGTATTTGGTCCTTACTCAGTGGAGATCTCAGATATCTCAAATGGGAAGCTTATAGAGAAAGGTGTTGCGAACCATGCCTCCAAGGCATATGAATTCTCACACTTTCTGCCATACTCATATCCAGTGCCATCTCAGCTTCCATTTGAAAGGGAAGGTAAATTCATCCTACCTAAACCTTTTACATATGATAATGTTTCCATTAAAGTTTCAGATTCAGAATCCGAAGCAGAGGACCAAGTTGAATCAGTTTATGGAAATGGAGATCAAGTTCAATCGAATCTAGATACAAATCTAGTCCCTACTCCCAATCCTAGGCCTAAATTGGTTCAAAATGTTATTGAGGCAGCTCGAAACATGGCTAGAGAGTTATCTGACATGAGGGGAACAAGATCTCAATTTCAAAAATAAATCCTTGCGTTATGTCAAGCAAATACACTCCTCCAAGAGAGGTGATACAAACTCCCAAAGAGATGCTTCATGATGGTAAGGTTTGATCAACAATTCTTGTCAATGAATAACAAACTAGACCATGTCACTCTTCATCCAAAAAGAAGAGACAAAGGCAATAGTTCTTCTCCTATCTGTCATCAGATTGGAAAAAGGTGGAGAGGTTCACATGCACAGTACCAGGAAGCTAGTGCATAAAAGGACCATCACACTGCAATACTACTCCATAAAGATGCATATTGCAGAAATGTTTTCACAACCTTTTTATTCAAGAATAAATTCTTTCTTAGTATCAAATCTTGATCTTTGTTTTTCTTGCTTATTTTGAGGGGGTGGGGGTTCCCATGAGGTTTTCCCCATTTCCTCAGTTGTTAAGTAGTCATTTTTTACATTTAGATTGTATGTGTGACCTTTGGTCTTAGTTGTCAGCGCCCAGGTTGTCCAAGTTAGAATTAAGGTGGGGGGGAGGGGGGGGTGTTGGGATTATTAATTAATCCTCCCTTAACCACCATAGTCTATTTGTCTTTTCCTAGCTTACAAGGTAATTACCACTTCACAAGTGCATGTAGGACTCACATGCAGGCCACCTACCATTCAATGCACCTATATGCATGAGTTTAGGAGCTCAAGTTACCAATCCCTATAATTTAGGAACCCACTCTGAGTGCCACCAACCATTTCCAGCAGTTGACCCTAGTTGATGTTCAGTTATGTTCAATTATGCTCTGATTCCCATTAGTTATTTCACTCTCAGTCATCATAGTTCCACTTTGCATGATTTAAGGGAGGCAGGGTGCATTTTCTCATCTACCTACATCATTTAAATAGTTGTGAACTGATTCAGTGATCCGAAGTTGCATTAGTGAGCTCTAGTGGTGATTTTCCCACACCGAGTTAGCTCTGGAGTCAGTCCAAGTTGGTAGCTTCGAATCCTATCTTAGGCATTTGAATTCTCCTATTTGTAACACCATTGTATCACACATTTCATTCTGATTAATGTATGCAATGTGATTCTTCCAATGATTGGTCTCATGTGTGTTTAATTTGCCATGATAATTGATTAATTTTTACTTAATTCTTATCTCTCTTCCGCAACCTTCTTTTCTCATTAAATCCATATAGGCTTGAAGATCCTATGATTCATTAAATTTAAAAAAAAGACTCATATAGGCCGATACATTCATGCACTTTCCCACCAGCACCTAGCCCAAAATATATTGTTCGAAAGGCCCTCATCACTCGAGCCATCAAAATCTCTACACCTAATCTCTTTGAGAAAGAAAAATCCCACCTTACAAAATCCCTACCCATGGTTACTCTACTTCTCAAATCAATAAATCCTTTAACTTTTCCCTCCACCCAAAACCAAAAACTCTTCCCTTCTACAACCCTCCCCATGCCCTTATCTCTATCCCTTACATTCACGGTCTCACTAATCACATATGTAATATTATTTCAAAAAAACATCAAAACTATTTTCAAACCCCTCCAAACCCTTAAACAACTCTTCAAAACTATTAAAGATAAATTCAATCCAATGCTCGGTCAAGGAGTATACAAAGTTCCATTTTCTTGTGATAAATCCTATGATAAGACACACTGGTTGAGATATCAAAACTAATCTCAAGGATAATATTGTACACACTTTACACAATGATCTTACCAAATTAGCTATCATAAAAAAATCTTACAATTCTAAACACCTTATCTATTTTGATTGAACCAAAATCCTCTCTTTCACTCCCCATTATTCTTCTTGTATTGTCGAAGAATCCCTTGAAATCATAAAACATCCCACCAACATTAACCATGAAGCTGGCTATAAATTGAGCTACTCATGGAAACCTATAATCCATTGGCTATGCCAATAAGTTCCTTTCTCCTTTTTTCCTCTAGGGTTCTCCCCTTTAACCAGTTTTAATTTTGTTTTATTTTTTGTTCTTAACATTCTCAATATTTCTTCCCCATAAATACCCCGTAATCATTATTTTCTATCCCTTCATTGATTAATTTTGGCTGACCCTTTCTGTCTCTTTAAATGCCTTTTTATAAACCCCTCCCCCAACCCCTTTTTTGACCTAACCTTCCTCTCCTTTGGTAATTTCACCCTTTGTTCTAAATCCCTATTTTCCTTAACTTTCTTTGATCAAGTTCGCCCTCTATTTTCAATCATTTAATAATATTAAATATTTGAACCTTTTATTACTATTCATTAATTTATTATTACTCCCCTTCTCCATATTTTGAACCATTCCTTCTAACCTTATTCATAAAAAAAATATCCTTAATAAACAATATTAATTGGACCTATATATCGTCCCATTATTTTAATATTATTAATTTTATTAAGCTAATATTAATTATTAATTATTCTAAAATTTTCATCATTATAATATAATATTCCCACATATGGAGAGGAATACATATATGGATATGAATAAAAAGGAATGTCTCTTAAATGGAGTATTTTATTAGTTGTAATATTTATCATCCCGGTCGGGAACCCTTTGGAGTACGTGTGTGCAATACAGTGGAATGATTTGGAGTTCAGTGGTTTCAGTGATTGTCATTTTCTTCCACGAGATATTGAGGTAGGTCTCTGGCATAGTGATAAGAATTTTGATGTATGTTCTCTTTACTCTAAGGAAGTGGACAAGGGTTGCTTGGTTGTGTTTGTCACTATTTTCATATACCCTGCTTCATTTCTAGAAATCTTTTAATTGGTTATCAAATTGATAGCTCCACCCAAGGGGTTCTATCTCTGGATTTTATAAGTTTTTTCAGTGACTTTTCTATAGATTAGTTGGGCAAGGACAGTAGTAGATTGAACGATTTTTTTTTTTGTTGTATTGTAATTGCAACAAGGCTCATTCTGTGTAATTTTCCCATGTGAGTTTTATTTTGTATATTCTCGGCTATGATTGTTTTGTTTGGAAGCATACTATTGAAATATTGATTTTGTTGTAACTTGAAATTCCACCCGTGGCACAAATTGTAACCATAGCAGAAGTAGAATTAGGATGTTGGTAGTCATAAGTATTCTGGTAGAGGTAAAGAGTAACGGTTTGTAGGCTCGTTTGTCCAATGGGAGAAACATGCTAAATACATTACTCACTTCTCTCAATTAATCTATATTAAGGGAATATTGGACTCTTCTTTTTTTGAGCAGGCTGATATTAATCAAGTTCCTCTTTTTGTTTTCAATATTTGGAAGATAGGTGAAGAAATCATGGAAATTAAATATCTTAGTCTTGGCAACAATGAACAACATGGCACTTGTGATAACAGGGAAGACATTGTTAATAACCTAGTGAAGAGACTAAAGAATTGGGAACATCAATATAATAGGATCAATTACAACACCATAACACTTATGACTTTCATGAAACGCAACTCAAACAAATGAGAAAGTATATGTTAAATGCTCATATTGAAATTGAATTATGGAAGATGAAAGAAATGAAGTTGGAGCAAGCTATTATTATTTTACAAGGTAAAATTAAAGAATTTGATAGCTCCAAGGAATTCACTGTTGATCATCTGAATGTTGAAACTTTTAAGAAAAACAAGAAAAATAATGTAGAGGATCCGTCTTTCACCTCTTCTCCTTTAAAGACTGATTGTCTCTTTGGAATTGTTGTAACATGGTTATGGGGATAACTATTATTTTTCTTTTGTAAAGCAATATAACTGCATTTTGGTTTCAGGTACTTTCTTTAGAATCAAAAGTTGAAGAGATCTACATTTTTGGTTTGAACTTGAAGAAATGTTTATGTTTGTATATTCTAGAAAACACAGGGTTAAGCATGAGAGAATTCCCGAACTTCTTTGCTCCATATTTATAAAGCAATCTTTGTCTATCACCCACATCTACCGAGAGCACAATCGGTTAGCTGACCGACTCTCTAAAGATGCACTCTTCTTACCACAAGGAAAAGGCAGTTACAAGGAATTTTTTGAGAACCAATTGGTCTCTCAGGATCTATTTCAGCTCTATTGATTTTTGATTGAAGGGAGTTTCTTCCCTGATGCTGGTATGTGTTGTTCTAGAGTCTTCACTTTTAGATAGCATATCACTTCCTTTTGGTGCTCGTTAGACTTGGATGAGTGGACAATCCTCTATGATGAGACAGTTTACTGATGGGATATTGTTTGTATTTGTGTTCCTTTCCCCTTGGATGAACTCCTATGTGTAGTGTACTGTTGTAACCCGATTCCGGGATGATTGTTAAGATGACCTTTGATTCTAATAAGAATAACAAGGACAGGCTTTTTTCTTCCTGAAAAAAAAAAAAAAAAAAAGCAATCTTTGTAACGAAATGTCTTCAGATCCGTTTGACACCTATTTTTTTATTTTAAAAAAAAGAACTTGTTTCTATTAAACAAATATTGTTTTCCCACTCTAAACAATTTTAGTTTTTCCGGCTTTTTGGTTTAACATTTTTAATTAATCATAATTTCACTTTTATCTCCTTTAATATTATTAAAGTGACCGAAATTAATTCATATTACTAATGTTTCATCCATTTCCCCCTCTCTTTATTATAATGTCTTTCGTTTAACCAAACTTTTTACATACCTTTTTCAAAACTCCCACTCCTTTGACGAATGCCCTTTGAAGTCGCGATTTTCATTTTTTTTAATTTAATAATTAATAATATTAATAAATAATAAATATATTTTTGCCTCTTAACGTTTAATATCCCTTTCCAAATCCTTTATAATCTCAATTTAGCCATTTTGTTTCCTTGATTTTTATGGTTCCCTTAATGATGGGTGGATTGTCCACATGAAACGTTGGGCTTCAAAAAATATAACATAGTTCAATTCTAGAAACCTAATAGTTGACAACAATTCATGGTTGACTTCAAATTCATTAACCAAATTTTATATCTAAGCCCCCCACAGTTCAACTTTACTCTCCAAAGCATAAAAAATTGCATTCGAGTGAGCCATGTGTGAGGAGAGTTGATTTATTGCTACTTTAACGCTATCCATTTGTTAATCTAACCTCATTGTCATGATTTTCAACTCCCTAATACCACTCTACACTTCACCTAACCTTGAGCCCCAAATTGAGCAACACAACATGGCCTGCTCAACATGTAACTTCTAGATCCCCAAGTCATCAACTAAGGGCCAAATTTGAGTGCAAAATAGAGTAGGCGAGCCAACAAGAAGGTAGTTCACCTTCCTTTCTAAATTTTTGATTAATTATAAACCATAAACGATCCCTAGGGAGGAGACATTAACTTTCAACATATTCCAAAGCTCGTGTAAGTTGAGACTAGTAGGTTATCCATAGCACAAAGATACCCCTCCAATTATGAGATAGTGTCAACCTGGAACCTGTCTATCCCATGGTAGATATATCCCACAATCAAACACCAAACACAAATAAAATTCCATAAAATGAATAACCCATTCTCAGATTTCTATGAGAAAGGGGGATCCATGAGGGCATAGAGATCCTTTGCTTTGAATAGTTTCAAGCAGGGCTCATACCTGAGGTAATTAAAACACATAAAGTGGCATGCATGTTAAGACTACCCACCATAAAATCCATCAATTTGACGATTGTTTGATTCATAAAAACGAATTAAAATCTTAGGGTAGCCACCAACGATGAGGGTGTCTCCCATTTTAAACACCGATGATGAGGTTGGCCCCCATTTTTCACACATACTCCTCAATACAATGCAATGACATTATTTACCATATTAAATCAATAATGAGATTGTTTTTCCTTATGATCTGCATAATATTAGTCTCCTTGACCTACTTAAAATTGACAATGATTCTCTTTCGTAGGTTTCCAGTGATTGTTCTTCCTTCAAAATCCATTAACATGCTTGATTGATCACTAAGGAGTCACCTAGGATTAATACCTTCTAGATCTTGAGATAAATAACAATCTCCAATCCCATGAATAAGGTAGGCCCCTTTGCTTCACTATTTATTGTGTGTCCCATTCCCCACTCCTAGTTACTTGAACTGTATTTTATTCAAGATCTAGTAGGATCCCCCTTGTACCTATCACCCAAATATTTTTAAATTTTATTTTTGGTTTCATCTTTTGATTGTTTTTGGGTGTCCTTGATTGTTTAATTGTTTTTCAGTTTTTCTTTGAAATTTCATTTTGTTATTTTTAAAAATTTTGTTGCATGATTTTTTGTGTTATTTGTTTTATTTTTTAAAGCATGTTTAAATGTAAATTTATTTAATGCTTTTTTCTTTGATTTTTTTTTATATGTATTTTTTAAAATTATCTTTTATATGATTGATTTTAAATATAAAAATTGGTTTGAAGTAAGTGCATCACTTAGATGTGAGTGTAAATCACCACCAATTGGCTCACGTGGAAGTTGTACTGAGGGACCCAACCATCCACCACACAGATATTCATCCATCTGTCCCTAATAGAATTTAATTCTCCATGGAAGGCAAGCTTGAAGGAATTTACACATTTGTCTCTTCAACCTCTATGTAGGGTGATTTGCAGTACCAAGGAAATCATGCCACTATTGAGCAAAATTATGTCTTATTGGGAAGTCGAATTCAAGCATTTCACCTTGGGGAGTTTCTAGCATTGGGAGCCTATGGTCTAGATCCTCCATAGTGTTTCCATCTTACATTTTAGTGAGGACATCTCTCTTGGACAATATTTACTTCCTGGTTCTGTGCTTTTTCTATCTCCAGACATCAACCCACTCTATGTTATCTTCTCTCCACCTTGGCATCTTTATGCACAAGATTGTGGTATTAGGAGATCACCTACTGTAGCTAATATGTCTAGACAACTATGTGCCACCTCTCGTCATGGAATTGGAGGTCGTGGTTGCTCATGCCATATTGTATGTAGAGGTTGAACTAACAGTGGCTATCAAAGTTCAATTCCTATGAATTTAAGAGATAAGTTGGATGATTGGGAAGAGGAAATGGTGGTGCAACAACTAGCTGGTCAAAGATCCCAAACTCGTCATACACACTATTGTTCAATCAAGAATATGCCCGCCTAGGTATTTTAATATTTTAAGAAAATCTCCCAGGATAAAATTCCATCTCCTTCTCCATCCCCTTCTCCAGCTATTCACATCTCTTCATCATTGGGTCCATCTCAGGTCTCTAAACTGTTAGAAAACAAGATCATGGAGCAATAACAATAAACAATAAATAATAAACAAGATGTAAATATCAAAACACATTATTAGACATACACATATATAACATGGTTCACCTAATATGGGCTACGCCCACACATAAATTTTCAATCCTTTATTATTATATCGTCTAGCAAAATGAAGGGATACAACTTGCAACAAACCTCACTACACTTCCTCTTCACTCTCTCACAGTTTATCTAACTTAATCATAGAGATTGTTTTACAATGCTACAATACAATATGTAGTTGTATTACAATTCCTTCCTTTTATAAAAGGAATTTACAATGGGAAAATACCATGGGATTCCCAAAAATGTGGTCCCATAAATCACCCATTTGACCAAGTTATTACCTTGGACCCCCTGATGACTATAGTGGGGCGAAATCCTTTCCACACCCCCCATCAAGTGCTGGGATCCAAACACTGTTGAAATAACATCTCTAAATCAAGAATATTAGTCTCCATAACCAACATAAACCTATTGATCAGCATGGGATGCAACAAAACAAGGAGCTCTTGATAGCTCATGACAACATAGAAATTGGGTCTACAAGTAGCCACAAATGGAAGCACATGGAATGCAAATGTTTGTATGATTCCTCTTCTTTCAGGAAAACGGTCAGATTGTCAATCAAGTAAGGAAAATAAAACTCTTCCAGCTCTAGAGAGTATTGTTGTCCAAATCTTGGAGGAGATGCATGAAGATGTAGATATCATCCACAATTTCAAGTAATTTCACGGTCTTTGTTCTCATTAGAAGATAGTTTGGATAAAATTTTGTCTATAGTGGTAGGAAGGTATTATTGTCTCTAGCGTTATTTTGGACTCTGTATGTTCTATTTTGGACTATGTAGGTCTGGTTCCTATTCGGGGATAGACCCTTTATACAGTTTTTTTGAGAACATGATTTCCCTTGCATGGGAATGCCACCTGTTGTTGTTAATTTAATGTTTTGGTTCTATATGGGACCTCTATGGTCTCCAAGATACTTTGAAACTCTTATGTCTATAGTTTTATCTATACAGTAATATAATTTCTCTCCAAAACTTACAAAAAAGGGAATTTTACTGCATCATGTGCAACAAAAATGTTAAAGTAACATCAACCATCATTGCATTTGTAATGTTTTAGACTTTGATAGTTTACATTAGTAATACATATTTATATATTGTTGTTTTGTGATCAATTTTTTAATACATTATTTAGCATAGTATTATTATTAATATTAGTTTTCATTTTCTGTCTTTAGGGAAAATAATGTTAAAATGATCAAATTTATACATGAAATTAATTAAAAAAACATGCAAATTTTTTGAAAAAGTGTTTGATGTTTTTCTTTTTCAATTTTGATTATGTTACTACTCAAACTAGAACCCCTTTTCAAATCAATACTATGTATACCTACTGCTAATGATAGTAATATCATGAGAGAGTTAAACCCAATGTCACCATAGTCTAACCTCTGAACTCTTTAGGTAACTCCAAAACCCAAGAGGAACCCTACTCAATAAAATATACCCGCAACCACCAATAAACCACAAATACCTTCGATGAAACCTTAATAGCTATGACCAATGACTTATCGGACTCAAACAAAATTAAATAAGACACAACAATCATGTAATAGTGGATTTATTAACTTTATCATAAATCCCAGATGGTGTCACACCTTTTAAGTCAATTTCACGTCTCCCAAGAAAATGTCACACTTCACAAGGCAACCACTCCAAAAAGTGTGCCGTTAAGGAGAAGAGGACAATTCGATTAGGGAAAAGTTGTAGGACAAGCGAGAAATACCACACACCCTCCAATTCACCAATTATAAGGGTTTCATGTATCCCAATGAATTTCAACAAAGAAGGACTCCCTCTAGGGTTTGTGGATAAATCCCTATGGATAACTTTTAGGGTGGACCAAAAATACTAAATCAATATTATTTTGGATTTTTGAATTTATTTAGATTTTTAGGGTTTTTTGGTAGCAAATATTTATATGCATAAAAAAATAAAACATGTAAAGTTTGATCAAAAGGGTATGGTAATTCTAGGGTATTAGATTCTCATCTCAAACCCTAGGGATATGAGACATCGATACTAATTAATGACCCTCCTCTTGAAATGGTATTTAATCCTTGCAACTAGGGTCCAAGGAGGGAAAACTTTAAGAATCCATAATTTTCTCAAAGTGTAGAAACCTTGGTGAATCTTACTAATTCTTAAATTTGAATCCACAAAATGTTTGGTTATTTTTTTTTAAATATTCAAATTTCTAAGAAATTTATATAGGTTTTGGACAATTTTGGCAATTTTTAGAGTAGCAACAAAAATTATCCCATGGAATTTGGGTGAATAATATTTGAAAAAAAGGCAAATTGGTGAATCTTTTTTTTGGGAGAAAAGGCCCAATAAAATAATGGAGAGCTCTTTGATAGGAAGGTATTCTTAAGCAAGATGATAAAATGTTCACAAACAAAACCATGACTAAGCCCAAATCATTTCAAGAGAAACGTTGAAGTAGGGTTAGGAAATAAACTTACCAACATTAATAAAGAATGAACAAGATAAAAGGAAAACATACATACTCAAACTTTGTGATATAGTCTTTTCTACCTTGTTGCTATCTATTATGTGTTGAATGGTTCCATTTTGTTTTGTTTAATGGTATGTTATGTGTTGAATGGTTCCATTTTGTTTTGTCTTATCTGACAACAAAGAAATTGAAAAATAGTAACTAAACCCATTGTACATTATAAAAAATGATTATATGCATCACTTAAATTTTGGTGCCTTGATGATTAACAAGATATATTTAGGTTTAGGTTGACACCTTTGAGCTCCATGTCATCTGGTTATTTATGCTATGGTATTAAATGAATTAGACCATCCTCTCAAACATGACTCATTATCATGAAGATGAACCTTGATTTGGGTTCAAAATGTAAACATTGTCAATGTCTATTGCAGTGCTCATGCTCATGATCAATGGATATTGGTGCATTTAGCTCAATATAGTGCACCTATATATGTATATATTACTCAAACAAATCAATACAAGAATCTAAGGACATATACATATATACATACATACATACATATATATATATATATATATATATATATATATATGTATGTATGTATGTATCTATGTATGTATGTATCTATGTATGTATGTGTGTATGTACACATACATACATACATACATACATACATACATACATATCTTTTTATGTTCTTAGATTCTTGTATTGATTTGTTTGAGTAATATACACATATACATATATAGGTGCACTATATTGAGCTAAATGCACCAAAGAAATAATTTGCAATGAAAATAGAAGTACCAAATTTGTGCAATTAGTGCTTTACACATGTTGTTAACTTTTGTAGCTCCTAAATGTGAATTAAGCACACCCATTACTCTAAAAAGGCCCTCAAAACACTATTTGAAGTCAAAATGTTACATGCACCCCAATCATTTTTTAAGAATGTAAACACACAAATTACAATATTCAATGATTATCCATGTGCTCATGAGTGAAAGATATATCATTTGAAATTACATAAATGTTTCTTAAATTGACACCATCTATTAAAATTTTTATTTTTAAATCCTATTTTAAGTTAGAATGTGACATTGTAACAACCCTTAAATTCGTTAATATATATTATTTACTGCATGTAATATTGCAATTTACTCTAGACAATAGATAGAGCGATGGTATTACTCATACTTCTTCCATCATGCATTATTGTCGTCATGTATTTAAGTTATTACTTGCTTTGCTTATTTTGGGATATGTCGACATGTCATTACTTTTTAAGAAAATTGTCCACAAATTGACTTGTTTTCACAAGGCATTTTGTCTGTTGTTTGTTATTCGAAACCTAAACCTAAGTTGAGCAAGAGACGGATCATGAGATTTCTTAGTCGTTACGACTAATGCATGAGTCCTTCACTTTACTTTGTACAGGCTCTGAGGCATCTAGACAAATTAGTTAAAGGACAAACTCTAAACAAGACGCCAAAAGAGCAATGATAAAAATGACACTAAGGTTTGGTAAATAACCTAATCCTAACTTACTTCTCTTAGTTCAAAATCATATTAAACATAAGTAAGACATTACATAATGATTCCATATTCAATATTTACTGAATACCAAACTTTATTGATGCAGGTTGTAACATAAACAAGTATTGTTTTTAAAAGGTGAAAGTATCTATAACTTTAAACCTTACAATGAGGTATGCATTTGTAAAAACTTGGGTTTTGTTCAATCCACAAGATTAACCTTAAAGACTTGAAAGGATGGTTTTCCTCATAATCATTAATATGATTACGAAGGATCAAAGACAAGTTATTAATGTTCCTACCCTCGCACCACATGATGGCTATGTGGAAAGCAGCTGGCTACCACTTATTGCTAAGCAAAACCCTAAAAGTTTAACATACTCTGGTGAAAATATCTATTGTTTCAATAGAACACTGTCTAGAGGAGGAGGTTGCTCTCCAACTATGTTGATCTTTCGACTACTTAGACTTATGCTTTCCCTAGTTGTGATACTATATGAAGTCGTTATTACGTTGAACCTCGAGGCGCTTCAAAACTCTCTGAGCCTGTTTTCTATTTTTAGAGGAACATGGAATCCTTGTTTTGGTGACGCCTGTATGTTTGGATGGCTGAGTAGGTATACCAAATACATTTTTTTATTTCTACTTCTCTTACCAAGCCTTAAGTTGTTTAAGGTTTAAACTTATGTATTCTTTGTATGCAAAACGGAAGTCGTTACATGTGTGGATGGATTAAAGACTAGGAAACCCCTCCTTAACTTGTAAGACCTATGAAACTTCTTGTGTGGCTCTTAAAGAGACCAAAGGAGTATACCTTATGGTATTTGGATTTCTCCCTACTCCGTGTTGGATTTGGTATTTAAAAATTTGAAAGGTGAAAGTGTTTCGCCACCTGTAGGTGACTACACCATTCTGCACTTTGTTAGTTTTGAAAACTTGTAATATTATAAATACCCGTGATAGTTTTGTATCTCTGTTCATTTTGTTTTTAACAATTTCTGTGTAAACTCCAAGGCTATAGGAAGTCATGATATGGAATATGTGTTGTAGTTTCTTTTAGCATACACCTTGATAATATAATGATTTTCTTTATTTGGTTCAATGAATTTCGTGAGATTTTGATATTGTAACTCTATTAAGGTTCATTTAACTGTGTAAATTCTAGAATGTGAATCGAATCATTACTCATGGAGTCTTGTGACTATGCCATTTTCCTTTAAAAAATAGGATACTTATAAAAATAACTTGTAATGCTTTTCTGTCAATGATATCTATGTGTATCATTAGTTGGTTTTACTGCATTATGACTGGAAATCTTACTCTATTGTTTTAGATTGTTGGATACCAAAAACCCCGTTTATTACTTTGATAGTTGGTCCAACTGACAGTGTTGGAGTTCGTTCCCCAAATGGCTCTATAATATGATAATCTCATTTTAATGACAGAAGGAATTTGGTTTTGATTTCGGTTACGAAGATAATTTTTTTGTAAAATCTACACCTGTAAGGGTTTCACATATTTCTTGGATTTGTTAGTGATCTATCAGAAAATATTGAACGAAGGTTTTAATGCTTGACTTAACAGTCATGTTTCAGTTATAAGCCACTGCTGTAACTTTGTATTGATCTGATTTTATAATCAAAGATAAGGGACCAATCCTGGAAGGTATTCTCCGTAAACAAGCCTTAATGTGTATTTTTTTTAATGACCTTATGCTTTGATCTTTGTTTGCAATACTTTTCTGGCTTTTGCAGCCGTGATGTATTTGTAAAAGATTTACTGGTTACCATTAATTATTTGTCTTTAATACAAATTATTGTAAAGGAAATGCAGTAGAACTACTACCCTTCCAAAATAGTTTTAGAACCAAGAGTTGTAAGGCCTTTATTATTTATTTTCCTTAGACTTACTTCAATGAGGAAAATTATCTTTTCACTTAAACAGAATTGAGATAGAAATGATATTTGTGTTAATTTCTTACATGACTCTAATTGGTTACAATTTATAAAATGTATCATTAATCTTTAGCTTAATAGTTATATTGTTCTTTAGTAAAAGATTGATTTACATAATCGTTATTCTATATTGACCATGAATGTGTAATGAACTTTGTTTAACAGATATAGGGTTTCAACATTGTTATTTAAACTGTAAATATTTTTCTGAGTATTTAGTTTCGGTTTAAGTATTTTTAATAAGTCAAGAGACTAGTTGAGATTTTGTTATGTAGATAAATACTGCATAAACAACACGATTTATTCGAAATCCTGTAACCAATGCTAACATTTGTCGATGATCTCGACCTGGTGTTTCATTAACAATTTAGTTTAACATTATTATGATTTCAAGTGAACTCTGGTTATTCTATATTAATACTCTAATTGATTAAGGAGAAACACATTAGTCTTAAAGAGATTAATATAAACAGAGTATTTGAGATGAACTTGGATTTGTTCATTTATGATGCTAAGTTGTTTGAGGTTAAAGGATTTGGGAATAAATAATTTATTTATATCTAAAAGAAAAGTCTCTGCAATTTATTCTAGCTCATAAACTAGCTCATAAACTTGTACGGTAAAATTTTATCTAAATGGATTCAGAGTTGTAACCTGTATTTACACTAAATACCAAATCTTCTGATTAATAGTAAATTATAAACACTTTACATAATACTTCTATTCTGTGAAATAAGGAAGATACATATTTATTCAATCATTCTGATAATACTATTCAACATAATTTATATCTTCCTGTACTAGAGTACGTCACTTCGGTGAGAGGAAAAATACAGGACATAATTTTAAACTCATTTCTTTTTCAATCAATTCAATGCAAATACTTCATCAAATAATCATTGAAAAACAACCATTTAACTCTAACAATATTTGAAAATAATTTCAGCTTAGTCAAACAGAAGTAAATAACATATTACAGATATAGAATTGGAACCTGGATGTGTTGCAAAAAAGGGACTAACACCCAAGGGAGATTGTTCTACCCAACCTTTTCCTGAAGCATCCAAATCACTTGCTTAGGACCCTTGAGCTTTCTCACTGCACCACTAGGAAGGAGATCTATGCTACACAACAAACTTCTACAACTTAGCACTCAGCAACAGACTTAACTCAGCAAATCACTTTAGCTATCCCCTCATTAAATTCTTTGTCTGCCTGACTTTTCAGTTTGCAGCAATCACAAATTTCATTCTCTCTGAAATTAGAATGAGTAGTGGGCCCTCTTGCTCAATTTGATGGTTTATTTAAGATGGCCTAGGTATTTGGATCAGGTTTGGAATTTAATGAGCCACCCATCTTAGCTCCCCTTCTTAGGGAACATGACCATGTTTTTAGGGATTATGCTCCTGCAACAGCTAGAAAGTGAATTCTAGTGCTGCCACTTATCAACCAGCCTTCTACAACTGCTCCTTCCTCCTAGTGGGAAGTTAACACTCATTTAACAGTCTCCCTTGAATAGGTGTCTCATTTCATTAATGATTAAAATAAATAATTCTTCAATTACAGTCATCCTTGACCCACTTGGTCATAAAATTTACAATAAAAATTACATAATGTTTTTTTTGCTGAAATAAATAATAAATATTTATTTTTTAGTTTTGGGTATGTTACAAACACCCCCCCTTAAGCTCAACATCGCCCTCGATGTTGCTTAAGTTATTCTGAGTTTTCTTGAAATAGAGTTGGATATGCCACCCGCATATCGCTCTCCATTTCCTAGGTCGCTTCATCTGGACTAAGGTGTTTCCACTGCACCTTTACCTGTCCAATGGTGCAATTCCAGAGAAAAATTTCCCTCCTGTCGAGAATACAATCTGGTTCCACCGAAAAATCTCCTTATGGTTCTACCTGAATCACATTCCAGTCAATCTCATGAGTAGCATCATGTAGATACTTTTTCAAAATAGAAATATGAGAAACATTGTGTATCTTAAGATTAGGTGGTAAAGATAGTTGATAAGCCACTGGACCCACTCTTACCAATATCTTGAAGGGTCCACAATACTTGGGTGCTAATTTAGCACAACTCCCTAGTTTAAAGGATCTCTTTCTTGGTTTCACATTAACAAACACATGCTCACCTACTTGGAATTCCTTTGGAGTTATTTTAAGGTCAGCATGACTCTTTTTCCTATCTTGAGCAGTTTTCAAGTTTCCTTGTACCTGTTTCACTGCTAGTTCCAATTCTTTTAACATGTCAAGTCCAAAAATCAACCTGTTGACTAGATTACTTCATTTAATTGGAGTGTTACATTTTCTACCATATAATATTTCATAAGGAATGAGCTTTGTTGAAGCTTGACAATGGTTATTGTAAGCAAATTCAACCAAATGCAAATAGTCTTCCCACTTCTTGGGATAGTCTTTAACATACATTCGTAACATGTATTATAATAGTTGATTGACTCTTTTTGTCTGTCCATCCGTTTGTGGATGATAAGCAGTACTGAAATTCAATTTAGTATTTAATCCTTTAAATAAAGTTTTCCAAAAATTACCAGTAAATTTGGGATCTATGTTAGAGATTATTACCTTTGGAATTCCATGCATATGAAAGATTTCTTTCATAAAAATACCAACAATATTAGGAGTTGTATGAGTTGTTTTAACAGGAATAAAGTGTGCCGCTTTACTTAATTTATCTACAACTACCATTATTGAATTATTTTGTTTCTGGTTTTTAGGTAGACCAGTTACAAAGTCAAGACTGGTGACTTCCCATTTTCAATTTGGAATTGGTAATGGTTGTAAAAGTCTTATTGGGTGTTGATGTTCAACTTTTACTTGCTAACATTCGATACACCTAGCTAAAAATTCAGCAACCTCACTTTTCATGTTAGGCCAAAAGTACTCTTTTCTTAACATAGTTATCATTTTTTGATACCCTGGATGTCCATAGTAAGGACTTTTGTGAATTTCATTCCGAATCAACAACTTAACTTTTGGTATATTTGGTACATAAAGTCTGTTTTTAAACAGTATTAAACCTTTTTTATTAAAACTATAATTGTAATTATATTTGCAGATGTATTCCGAGTTATCTTTTATTTTAAATTCTGGTATTTTGGATCTCGCCTTATTCCTTCTTCCAATTTATCTTCCAAATTAGTTTTATAACTGCTAATGGCAGCTACAAAACTTGTTACTGCGTTCCTACTCAAGGAATCAACCACTTTGTTTTATTTTCCTTTAATATGTTTGATTTCAAAATCATAGTTGCTAAGGAAATCTATCCATCTAGCTTGCCTTGTGTTTAGATTTTGTTGATCAAACATATATTTTAGGCTTATGTTATCAGACATTAGCAGAAATATTTTACCTAGTAAGTAATGACGCCACATATTTAAAGTGTGGAATATTGCAGCCAATTCTAAATCATAAGTTGCATAGTTATTTTCATGATTTTTTAATTTTCTTGATTCGTATGCAATTGCATGAACTTCCTATGTCAGTACCCCACCCAAGCCTTCGTTGCATGCATCAGTGCATACGGTGAATTCTTTGTCTGGGTCTGCTATCTTTAGGATGGGTGCAACGGTTAATAATTCTTTTAGTTTATTAAAACTGTCTTCACATTTCTGATCCCAAACAAATTTCTTACCTTTTTTCTGTAATGAAGTTATAGGATTTGCAAATATTGAAAAATCCTTCAATAAATTTTATGTAGTAACTTGTTATCCCCATGAAGGATCGTACATCAGTTACGTCCTCAGGAACAAAGAAATCAATTATAGCTTTTATTTTATCCGGGTCAACTGATATCCCCTCTTCAGATATTACGTGTCCTAAATATTGTATTTTATCTTTATAAAAACCACATTTGTTGAACTTCGCATATAGTTGATGTTCTCTTAACACTTGTAAAATTGTCTTTAGGTGTTCATCATGCTCTTCTTTTGTCTTAGAATAAATTAATATGTCATCTATAAAGACGACTACAAATTTGTCTAGGTACTTACTTAGAACATTGTTCATTAAGCACATGAAGGTTGCTAGTGCATTTGTTAGCTCTAAGGGCATAGCCACAAATTCATAGTGCCTGTATCTTGTTCGAAAAACAATTTTAAAGATGTCTTCATCTTTAATTCTAACTTGGTGATACCCAGACCTTAAGTCGATCTTTGAGACGGCTGTCGCTCTGTGTATCTGATCGAACACATCGTCAATGCAGGGTATAGGATATCTATTCTTAATCGTCATTTTATTAAGTTGACGGTAGTCTATGAATAGATGTAGAGTACCTTATTTCTTTTTCACAAGAAGGACAGGTGCACCCCAAGGGGATACACTTGGTCGTACATAATGTTTGTCTATTAATTCTTGCAATTGTAGTTTTAATTCATTCAGCTCCAAGACGTTCATTTGATAGGGATGTTTCTAATTAGCTAACGCTCTGGGTACTAATTCAATTGTAATGGTCCAGATCTCGTTTAGGGGGCAATCATGCAATTTCTTCCGAGAATACATCCATGAAATCTTGCACAATTAGAATATCCTCAAATACTGGTTTATCTTCTTTATCAATTTGTTCATTATTTTTCATGTGTACAACAAAGACTTTACAACCATTCCTTACATCCTTTTTCATTTGTAAAGTTGTAATTTGTGTAACATATATCTTCCTCGGTATTCCCGTGACAGTAATTCTTTTTTCTTCATTATTCAAACAAGTAAAAGTGTTGTGAAAACAGTTTAAATTCACTTGGTGTTTCTCAAGCCAATCCTCTCCTATTAGAACATTGTAAGATCCTAAAGGTAACACATTTATTTTTACCTAAGTGTCAAACTGATTCATCATCAAATTACAACTTTCAATATAGTTTACTAGCTTTCTTTTAGTTCTTGTGGCTAGTTGGACCAACCAGGATTTTTCAAACTTTCTTAAGGACAATTTACACTTTTCCACTATGCTAGGAGATATCTAAATTAAGCTAGCACCTGGATCAATTAAATGGAAACAGAGAAAAATTGGATCATACCTTGCACTTCCACCATGGAAGTCTGGTGATCCTCCCGTCGGTTTTCCAGAGATGCATTTATACTGTGCATCTCGTTGTCCACATCTCCAACTGTTTCTTCTTCTTGAACAATGTGTATGTTGCTGATGTTTCCTTTCCGATTCATACAGTATTTGAAATAGTGTGGTCCTTGGCATTCCCAACAATAAACAGGTTCTCGTTGTTCAGTATTTCTAACAAAATTGTTAGATAGATCCATGCCCTTTGATGCTGCAGTATTCTGGGGTGCTTTGTTCTTAAAATCAGTTTTATGATAGTTGTTTTTGGAGAAGTTCCGAGACTTACTCCCAAAACTCTTGTTTGAATTGAATCCTCTTCTTTTCTGATCGAAATGATTTGTCTTTTTAGTCTTCCAATTAGGTATAATTTCTCTTTTCTTACTTTGTTCATAACAGAATTCAGCCTTTCTCATAGCCTCTTCCAAGGTTTTTGGATTGTCAAACTCAATCTTATCTTTGAAGCTAATAGGCAAACAGCTTAAAAACCATTGGATTTTTTGCTTTTCATCTATTATCTATGCTACATATCTTAGCAGACTTAAGAACTTGTTGCTCAATTCTTTCATGGACATGGAACCCAGTTTAAATCATAGAACTCCTTGGCTCTTTCCTCATAATATTGTTCAGACATAAACTTTCTCTTGAAGTACTTTTTAAAAATTGTCCAGCTCAAGTACTTCTCTTTCAGATTTTTGACTCTCTTTATGTCTTGCCACCATATGTCGGCTTTTTCAGTCAAATTGTAAATAGCTATTCTGGCCATTAATCTGTCAGAATAGTTGTATATTTGGAAGTATTTATTCATTCCTAACAGCCAATATTATGTTGCATCTCCTTTCTCTGCTTCCCTGTTGAACATGGGAGGCTTTATTTTCTTGAATTCTCCATAAATCTCTTCGTAGGATTTATAGTTCTTCTTCCTAGGTTTTCGACCACTCTCATTGCTGTCACTTATGTATTTCTTCTTTTCCCTACGTGACCTTGGTTTTACCTCTGAAGAAGATTCACTATGAGGATATATTGTTTTCTTTTCTTTATGTTTATGGAACATTGTTTCAGAATTTGTTTCGATGGCACTTCTTTTATCTTTTTCCTGGTTATGTATTTTGTCCAGTAGATATTCATTTAGCTCTAAAATTATTTGATTATCCTATTTCACAGTTTGTAGTTCACTTTTTAAATCTCTGACTGTTTGTAGTAATTCTGGGTTATTCAAATATACATATAAGTTGTCGAGATTAATATGTTGAGGACCATTCTCAACAGATGCTTCAGCATTATCCATTTCCTACAAAACAGATTTATATTTCTAGATCAGAATCTTTTACATAATGATTTATATTATATTTCAGGTCAGAATCTTTTACATAATGATTCCATACTCAATATTTACTGAATACCAAACTTAATTGATGCAGGTTGTAACATAAGCAAGCATTGTTTTTAAAAGGAGGAAGTTTGCATAAATTTAAACCTTACAATGAGGAAGTTCTCAGAGATATTCAAGGATGACCTCAAAACTAATATTTCCAATCAACTGAAGGTGATTAATTTTTTTTCTGCTTTCCCATCAGAAGAAGATTCTGGTTGCTTTTCATCCATGATTTCCCTTGGTGAAGTTGAAGCGGCTCTAAAGTCCTTTTAAAAGGATAAAATCCCATGCCCGGGGGAGCAGGATAAGCGTTCACCAAATCGCCCCCGACTCGCCGGAATCCGGCAGATCAATTTTGGTGAAAATCATACTTTCCAGGAATTAAATCGTAATTTTAATCATTTGGGTAGTTTTAAAATGCCCGATTTAGTATAGGAAGGGCTAATAAGATTAGTATAATTCCAAAATAACGAAATAAACAATTCCACAGCAAACATTTGACTGATTTTAATCAAAAATCGGCCGGAAAAACGGGGCGATTTGGTGAACGCTTATCCCACGCGATGCCCGGGTAGCTGGCCAATAGAATTTTTCCTTGGGTTCTTTGATATTGTGGGGGGTGATCTTCTTGCCACTTCCGAATCTTCCAGGGTCTCGAGAAGGATGGATAGTGCCCTGAACTCCACTTTTATTTCCCTGATTCGAAAGAAATACAAGCCTCTCTCCTTTGTGGAATTCAAGCCTATTTTGTTATGCAACCTTATTTAAAAGTTGATCTCAAAAATTGCAGCTCTTAGACTCAAGTTGTTCCTTGATAAGGCCATTTCTCCTGAACAATTTGGTTTTTTGAGACAAAGGAAGATTGTGGAGCCTATTGGAATCACCCAGGAATCCCTCCATACCCTCAAGACAAAAAAAAAATGTGCGCTGGTCTTGAAGCTAGACCTTGAAAAAGCCTTTGACAGGGTCAATTAGACCTATCTGAGACTCATTATCCTTCATATTGGTGTACCTCTGGGAGGTGTTAATTTGTTAATGGGATGTGTAACCTCTGCAAACTTTGCCATTTTGGTAAATGGAACCCCTTCTCATTTTTTCACAGCCTTGAGACGTATTAGGCGGGGTTTCCCTTTACCCCCCCTGTAGTTCATTTTGGTCATCGAAGGGCTCAATCTACTGATCAAAGATGCAAAGGCCAAAGGAAAGATTAGGGGCATTAAGATTTAAGACTCCTTATATTTGACTCATCTACTATTTGTAGATGATGTCATTATTTTTGGCATGGGTACTGTGATGGAATGGATGGCCTTTGATGTAATTTTGGAGAATTTTTGTTTAGCTTCAGGTATGAGTATAACTTTGAATAAATCTAGGTTTTTTTTCAATGAAATGGATCTGGGGATTTTACAAAACATCCATCACTTTATGCCCTTCAAAGCAGATCCCATACAACATGGGTTCAAGTATTTGGGATTTTATATTAAACCTCTTGGTTATAAGGCTGAGGATTGGTACTGGCTGGTTGAAAAGTTTGAAAAAAGGATTCACCTTTGGTCCAAGAAATTCCTCTCTCTTGGAGGCAGGCTGGTGCTCATTCGTGTTGTACTAAGAAGTCTCCCTGTTTATTGGTTTGCACTGGTCCCTCTCCCAAAGTATATTCTAAACAAACTTAGAAAGTTGATTTTTTCTTTCCTCTGGGGATCCATGGGGGACATACATCAGTTTCATCTCATGGACTGGCAATCTCTGTCAAAACCACTTGAATTTGGTGGACGGGGGATAAAAAATTTGGATTGGTTCAGTCCTTCCCTAAGACTGAAATCATTGTGGATGGTTCTTAATGGAAATGGCTTATGGTCCCAAGTTATCACTGCTAAATACTTGAAAAATCAATATTTGGACAGGTGGCTCAGATCTAAGCTTTTCATTGTCAGAGGTCCTTCGGTCATATGGAATGGGTTCCTTCATACTCTCTCATGGATGGGAAGGTTTATGGGCTGGCAAATTGGAAATGGTAGAGACATTCTCATGGGATTGGATCCTATCATTGGCACAAGCTCTTTTCCATATCTTCAGCAAGATTTGATTGACTATCTGCAGGATTTTGGTATCACGATGCTTCAGTATGCACAAAACCCTTCTCTTGTCTCTTCGAATTACTGGTTATCCTATGAAGACCTGAATTTGTGGGGTGCCTGGGCTCATACCTGGAATGACTATGTGGCTGGACTGGATTATGGGGGTATCAGGCTCTCTGCTTCTGTTGATAAGATTATTTGGACTTACAATAAAAAGGAGGGGAAAGTGACTGCTGCACTGGCTTATGAGCTTATGGTAAGTTCACTGTTAACTCCAGTAAAGGATAAATTTGCAGTTCTCCTTTGGCAATGTAAATTCCCATGGAAGATAAAATGCTTCATCTAGCTGTTAATTAATTATAAAATCTTAACTTGGGACAACCTATCGAAAATAGGTTGGTCTGGTTTGAGCATTTGCAGGATTTGTAGGTCTGGTGAAGACACAATTCAGCATGTTTTTGTAGATTGCAAATTCACAGATTCAGTTTTCTCCATATTTTGTAACTTCTTCAATTGTGATCCACCTGTGCATGGGCTAGCCCTTAGGGACAATTTAGAGCATTGGTTCTCAATTCAGACCACACACACGGCCCACAACTATTTTCCATTGTTTGTGTACTGGTGCATATGGTTAGGCAGGAACACGAGTCTCTTTGATGATAAGCCAGCCTTGATCATGGATACTTTGCACCATATTGATTTCTTTCTGCACTACTATCTGGTACCAGGGTTAAATTCAAGATTCAAGATTATTGGACATGCCCCAGTTATGATTTACCTGTGTGGATTCTTCGATGGTGCAGCTACAAATTCGAAAGGTGGGGTAGGAGTCTTTATCGCCATCAGCAATTCTCATGTGCTCCCTTTCAAGTTGGGCTATGGGATCTCCATAAATACCAGAGCAGAGCTTCTGCCCTTTTGGACTCTCCTTATGGTAGCCAAAAAGATGGGTCTTCCATTAAACAAAATCCATGGTGACTCTCTGGTGATTATAAACTGGGCCATTGGCAAATCATATCTTTCCTCTATTGATCTTGATCATTGGCATGTTAAAACCAGAAATCTGATCCTTTGTTCAGCTGGTGTGGACATCAGTCATGTCTACAGGGAGCACAACCAAAGACCGGAATGCTTATCCAAATATGCCTTTCTTTTAGATCTCGGTCACTGTGTTTTTTCTGAATATTTTGATGACACTCTGTGTTCAAGTGGTTCTACTCGTCTCTTTTGAAAGCTTGTGCCGGAGCTTTAGACTCCTTTTTTCTGGGCACTGATTTATGATGGGCATTATCTTCTTCCTTCTATGACTTTCTTGGTTTGATGGGTGACATCTTTGGATCATCAATCCGGTCTCTCCTTATGCTATGGGTTATAGACAATCACTTTTGTTCATCAGTGAACTCATGGATTCTGTCTGATTAGGTTGGCTATTTTAGCATTCTCCTTCTTGTTTCTGATTTTTAACTCTGGCTACTTGAGTCCTAGCCGTGTAACCATGTAGAGCATTTTGTAAATTCTCCCTGAGGGAGACACTTAAGATGCCCTTTGATTCAATATGAATATCAAGGACAGTTTTTTTATTCTAAAAAAAAAACCCTTACAATGAGGTATGTGTTTGTAAAACCTTGGGTTTTGTTCGATCCACAAGATTAACCTTAAAGACTTGAAAGGATGGTTGTCTCAGGAATCATTAATATGATTATGAAGGATCAAGGACAAGTTACTAAGGTTCCTATCCTCGGATGATGTGATGGATATGTGGAAACCAGTTGGATGCCACTTATTGCTAGGAAAAACCCCAAAGGTTTAGCATGCTTTGGTGAAAAGATCTCTTGTTTCGACAGAACACTATCTGGAGGAGGAATTTGCTCTGCAACTGCATTTATATTTCAACTACTTGGACTTGTCTTTTCCCTAGTTGTGAGACTAGATGAATTTGTTATTACGATGAACCTTAAGGTGCTTCAAAACTCTCTGAGCCTGTTTTCAATTTTTAGAGGAACCTGGAATCCTTGTTTTGGTGATGCATGTATGTTTGGATGGTCGAGCAGGTATACCAAATTCATTTTTTATTATTTCTACTTCCCTTACCAAGCCTTAAGTTGTTTAAGGTTTAAACTGATGTATTCTTTGTATGCAAGACTGAAGTGGCTATAGGCATGGATTGATTAAATATTGCAAAACCCCTCCTTAACTGGTAAGACCTATGAAACTTCTTGCGTGGCTCTTAAACAGACCAAAGGAGTATACCTTATGGCATTTGGATTTCTCCCTACTCCATGTTGGATTTGGTATTTAAGCATTTGAAAGGTGAAAGTGTTTCGCCACCTATAGGTGACTACACCATTCTGCACTTTGTTAGTTTTGAAAACTTGTAATATTATAAATACCCATGAGGGTTTTGTATCTCAGTTCGTTTTGTTTTTAACAATTTCTGTGTAAACTCCAAGGCTATAGGAATTCATGATCTGGAACATGTGTTGTAGTTTCTTTTAGCATACACCTTGATAATATAACGATTTTCTTTATTTGGTTCAATGAATTTCGTGAGATTTTGATACTGTAACTCTATTAGGGTTCATTTAACTATGTAAATTCTAGAATGTGAATCGAATCATTACTCGTGGAGTCTTACGACTATGCCACTTTCCTTTAAAAAATAGGATACTTATAAAAATACCTTGTAATGCTTTTCTGTCAATGATATCTATGTGTATAAAGTTGGTTTTACTGCATTATGACTGGAAACCTTACTCTGTTGTTTTGGATTGTTGGATACCAAAAACCCCGTTTATTACTTTGATAGTTAATCCAACTGACAGTGTTGGAGTTCGTTCCCCAAATGGCTCGATAATATGATAATCTCATTTTAATGACAGAAGGAATTTGGTTTTGATCTCAGTTAAGAAGATAAGATTTTTTGTAAAATCTACACCCTTAAGGGTTTCACATTTTTCTTAGATTTGTTAGTGATCTATTGGAAAATATTGAACGAAGGTTTTAATGCTTGACTTAACAGTCATGTCTCAGTTATAAACCACTACCATAACTTTGTATTGATCTGATTTTTTAATCAAAGATAAGGGACCAATCCTAGAAGGTATTCTCCGTAAACAAGCCTTACTATGTTTTTTTTAATGACCTTATGCTTTGATCTCTATTTGCAATACTTTTATGGCTTTTGCAGCCGCGATGTATTTGTAAAAGATTTACTAGTTACCATTAATTATTTGTCTTTTAATCCAAATTACTGTAAAGGAAAGGAAGTGGAATTGCTACCCTTCCAAAATAGGTTTAGAACCAAGAGCCCTAAGGCCTTTATTATTTATTTTCCTTAGACTTACTTCAATGAGAAAAATTATCTTTCTGCTTAAACAGAACTGAGATAGAAATGATATTTGTGTTAATTTCTTACATGACTCTAATTGGTTACAATTTATAAAATGTATCATTAATCTTTAGGTTAATAGTTATATTGTTCTTTAGTAAAAGATTGATTTACATAATCGTTATTCTATATTGACCATGAATGTGTAATGATTTTTGGTTAACAGATATAGGGTTTCAACGTTGTTATTTAAATTGTAAATATTTTTATGAGTATTTAGTTTCGGTTTAAGTATTTTTAATAAGTCAAGAGACTATTTGTGATTTTGTTATGTAGATAAATACTACAGAAACAACACCAGTTATTCGGAAGCCTGTAACCAGTGCTAAGACTTGTCGATGATCTTGACCTGGTGTTTCATTAACAATTTAGTTTAGCATTATTATGATTTCAAGTGAATTCTGGTTATTCTATATTAATACTCGAATTGATTAAGGAGAAACACATTAGTCTTAAAGAGATTAATATAAACAGAGTATTTGAGATGAACTTGGATCTGTTCATTTACGATGCTAAGTTGTTTGAGGTTAAAGGATTTGGGAATAAATAACTTATTTATATCTAAAAGAAAAGTATCTGCAATTTATTCTAGCTCATAAACTTGTACTGCAGAATTTTATCTAAATGGATTCAGAGTTGTAACCTATATCTACACTAAATACCAGATCTTCTGATTAATAGTAAATTATAAACAGTTTACATAATACTTCTATTCTTTGAAATAAGGAAGATACATATTTATTCGATCATTCTAATACTACTATTCAACATAATTTATATCTTCATATACTAGAGTACGTTGAGAAGAAAAATACGGGAGATAATTTTAAACTCATTTCTTTTTCAATTAGTTCAATGCAAATACTTCATCAAATAATCATTGAAAAAAAACCATTTGACTATAACAATATTTGAAAATAATTTCAACTTAGTCAAACAAAAGTAAATAACGTATTACAAATATAGAGTTGGAACCTCGATGTATTGTAAAAAAGGGACTAACACCCAAGGGAGATTGTTCCACCCAACCTTTTCCTGAAGCATCCAAATCACTTGCTTAGGAACCTCGAGCTTTCTCACTACACCACTAGGAAGGAGATCTCTGCTACACATCAAACTTCTGCAACTTAGCACTCAGCAGCAGACTTAACTCAACAAATCACTTTAGCTATCCCCTCATCAAATTCTTTGTGTGCCTGACTTTTTAGTTTGTAGCAATCACAAAGTTCATTCTCTCTGAAAACATAATGAGTAGTGAGCCCTCCTACTCAATTTGATGGTTTATATAAGATTGAGTAGGTCTTTGGGTCAGTTTTGGAATTTAATGAGCCACCGAGCTCAGTTCCCCATCTCAGGGAACACAACCACTATTTTAGGGATTATGATCCTGCAACAGCTAGATAGCGAATGCTAGTGCTGCCACTTGTCAACCAACCTTCTATAGCTACTCCTTCCTCCTAGTGGGAAGTGAACACTCATTTCACAGTCTCCCCTGAACAAGTGTCTCCTTTTATTAATTATTAAAATAAATAATTCTTCAATTACAGTCATCCTTGACCCACTTGGTCATAAACTTTACAATAAAAATTCATAATGTTATTTTTGCTGAAATAATTAATAAATATTTATTTTTCAGTTTTGGGTATGTTACATACATGCTTCCTAAATTTTCTTTAAAAATATAGACATGTATTATTATATTTTTGGCTCAATTACATGGAAAAATAAGTAATAATATCTCACTCTATTCTTTTGATTTTATCTTATTCCATATTATTCCATATTCCTCAACTTCTCCCTTACTAAGGTTATTTTACTACTTTTACTTTCACATTTGAATAATTGTACATTTGATTTTGTAGGACCTTAAATTGAGTTCAAGTTGAAATGCACATAATATTCCACTTGTCCATGTACTAGAATAAGAACTTTATACACTTTAAACTTTATTATTAAAAATATCAAAACCTTTTAATCCAAATTAATTAGGTTTTTTCTAAAATACAATTAACATATTATTTTAAATTTAAATTTTATATATTTCATAAATTTTAAAAAAATTTAATAATAAGAAAAATCCAATTTATACACTTTGATGAGAAAAATTGTTTTTAATAATTTGATAATACTTAAATGAAAATCTTAAAAACATTTAAAATAATGAAACTATATATTTTTAGAATATAAACACAAGAAATCCATTGTATTTATAAACTTTTAAAATTTAAACATAAATAGATTCAATATACAATTTGTTTCTCATAAATTTAAATTTTATAATTTAATAAATTGTATTTTTCAAAATTTAATATTAATAAAATTATTTTTTTAGTTTTTTAAACTTTTAATAATATTTAAAAATTAAATTATACTTTTAGAAAAAGTTATATTTTGTTGGTAAATTAAATGGTTATTATAAATACATTAAATCCGTAGTAGCACAATTTAGTTATATTGACCAATTGTGTACCTCGAAACAATTCCAAGTTTTTCGAATATTTGTTGTTTATGTAATATGAATACCAAATTCTATTAACAACTGACTACAATTTAAAAACCAACTTTAAAAATCTAAATTTTAATTACTGAAACACTATAAAATATAAATACCATTTAGTGTGGTATTGCTTAATTTACTCAAACATTATCAATTAGTTTGGAATCTTTTGTAATGGTAAATAATTTTTTACTTTTTTATTAAATTAATTATTAATAACTAATGATGATCTCAATGGTCACATTCTAACTTGTTGACATTTTAGATTTTTGTTTTTAAATAGCAATTTTGGTTATAAATACTATGTATAAAAATATTTAATGGTTGATATTAAATATTGTTTTGAAATATTATATATTTAAATTATATATTTAATTACAAGCTTTATATTTAAGCGTTATTTATGTATGCTAGATTTTTTGGTTTTCATATCTAATAGTATTCTTATCCATATTCCTATTCAAAATATACTGCTATACATTAAATCATTAATATAAATACATTTATGACATAAAATTAAATGAAATCTACAAACCTAAATTTCTAAAACCATATATATCGTAAACTTAAAATTTAAATCTAAACTATTTTTAACAGACATTTAAATTAAATTTACTAACCTAAAATCCTTAAACAATGTGTAAATCGTAAACCTAAAACTAAACGTAAAGAAAGGTATGTAAATTTCTCCAAACCTATTAGGACCCTCAAATTAAACATGTTTTGCACACACATTCCACAATTTATTATCTATCAAAATTAAACAAAGGTAGGTAAGTTTCCAAAACCTATTAGGACCCTCAAACTAAACGTATTTTGAACACATTCCACCATTTATATTTTATCAAAATATGGGAACCAAATTCTAGAGTTACGTGAAATCCGCGTGCCATACTCAATTGAATCCATACTCTATATTTCGGATTATGGACTGACTTATGGAACTTGGCATGAAGGCTGTATGTATATGATGTCCTTTTGTTCATAATATGAATATCAAAATCTGGTATTTTTTTCTTTTGATAAGAAAAAAATAAGTAACCAAAAAATCATAAAACACCGAAGTAGACTTGTTTTATATAACAAGTTTTAAGTAAATATACAATTTAAACATATATAATATTAATAAAATATTTAATATCAACTATTAAATATTTTTAAATATAGTATTTACAATCAAAAATATTATTTAAAAACAAAAATATAAAATGTCAACAAGTCGGAATGTAACAAGTTTGAGATAGACCACCATTACTTATTAATAATTAATTTAATAACAAAGTAAAGAAGTATTTATAAAAGGATTTAAACTAATCGATAATCCATAATGTTTGAGTAAATTAAGGAGTATGAAATTGAATAGTATTTATATTTTATAGTGTTCAAGTAATTAAATTTTGGTTTTTTAAAAATGGTTTTCAAAATTCAGTATATGGTTAATAGAATTTGGTATTCATATTTTTTTGTAAGCTACACATATCTATTAAAATACAGAGGCAAATATACAAACATCAACCTGGCCAAAGGAGGTCTCAAGAGGTGAAGCCATCCCCCAAGCCTCTCAAAAACTGAGGGTCGTCTATGAAAGCCAGCGACGAGAATGTTCATGACTAAAATAACTGGCCGAGGGCCAAGAATTGAGACATAGTTACAGGATTCAAATTTAAAGTGGACAGACATAGACATAAACTTGGACGTAGTTTGCACACACCGACATAGACATAGATACATTGTTCAAATTTAAAAACAGTCGCAGATAGGCTTGACACTTTTTGTACAACAAAAAAAACCTAGGACGAGGAGTCATTTTCCCTGCAGGAAGGCACGAACATCAGGCCAGTAGACTTTCTTCAATGATGGGGCAGGCCCATCATTCTTCCTGCGTCTGGCTCGACGAGTTGGTAGCGGCTTCCGGAGCCGGTTGAGACGGTTGCTATTGTTCAGGCTTCTGGTCGACTATTTCCTTCAGGCGCTTGAAGACGGCTCCACCATTGATGGGATGTGGAAAGGTGGAGCTGGTGGAGCCGCAGTCGTGCAACCTGTCGCACTCCCACCGCCACCTCCCCCACGACTAACAAGAACCATTCCTCCAGTTGCACTGCCACTGCCACCTCCTCCCCGATCACAACCACCTCCACTCAAACCAGCATGCCCTAAGATGCCTGCGTTACCCTTCCATGCAAACGATTTATCCATGGCCATGAGTTGAGCGTCAATCTCAGTAATTCTGGTTTTTATGGCAAGGACGGAGTCACGAGCATCAGATTAGTTGCTGAGCATGTCCTCAACTAAATTGCATATCATGTTTTTCATGAGCCAGTAATGGTTTATCTGGCTTCCATCCCGTCCTGTTGCTAACTTCTTGTTTAGGACTCTCCCCTCCTAGGCTTCCACGAGGATGCAGACCTAAGAAGAGATGTGGGGTTCATAGTCAGCCAAGACTTGTAATCTACAACTGCGGTGGGCTTTGCCTCTGCCCGAGCTTTCCCGTCTCGGCGTTCCTCTCTGACGCGACATAAAAACCAGAGTATACTTCGCCTTCTTGAGATTAACAAGCTTAGGAGTGCAACTATAGACTAACCAAATAAACGCTGAACTTCCAGACACACAGAGAGCTTCCAGATGCACAAAGAGCCCAAAAATGCTCAGAGCCGAGCGAAACCTTACCAAAATGTCGTAATAATTAGCCTTCCCGCTCATATCCTCCTTCCGACTTGCCATGGTACCTGCGCACAATGAATTTCTTTGCAACGCCATGAAGGCTAGGAGGAAAACAGGCCGTCGCCAACCCACGTCCCAGGTGCTGAAGTGACAAGCAAGGCGTCTCCCACGCGCGATGGACGTTGAAGGTTCTAGGGGGTCATGGTGTCGAGGTTGATGGACGGGCCAGACTCAGGTTACTCGCCACGCGGTAGGTGCAAAGACCGAGGAGTGGCATGTCGCCGGATCTGTCACCCGCATCCCAAAATTTGGTATTCATATTATATATACACTGAATTTCAAATTGTTTATTTTCGTATACAAAAGCTAATACAAGTGAATTATACTATATTATATAAAGGTTATAAAAATTCACCATAAATTAAATATTATGGTTGAAGGGTATTTTAAACTTGTATGGCATATAAATGTAATGAAATATTAAACAATAAAATAAAACAGATAGATACATAAATGAATGCATATAAATACAACATAAGCCATGATTAATTAAAGTAGGTACAACTCCCACCATCCTTTGATCGTATCATTAATCACCAAAAACAAATAAGAATTGGGTTCCCCAAAATATCTCTTCAATATGTATTTGTTGCAATGTATTCTCTTGGTGAATGTTGTGTTAAAACCCTAGTTTCAACACTTTGAAGCCTTTGCCATTGTGAAAGTGAGCTTGGGTTAAGAAGAATCTTGGAGCAGACTTCTACACCAGCATAGCATGAGCCTGTACTGCAAGGTGATACCATCATAAATGGAAGAATTACTATCATGATGGTACCATCACTTTGCCGAAAAAAATCATGAGATGATATGATGATTTCATGCCAAAATTCTAAACTTTTCTTCCATCCATTGAAGTCCATGTTGATACCGATCTAAATTTAAATTGTGTTTTGTTGGTCTAAGATAATTACGCAAGCAAATTTGGAGGATCCTGCTTTGGTGTATCAACTGGTAAAATATAATATGAGGGAACAACGACAAGAAATTATGAAAAAATATTTATGCAAGTTGTGCTGGATGTAATCAACCACACGAAATAGTAATAGTATAATGAGAAGAGAGATACTGAAGAAATGTCGATCAACACAATGAACCAATGCTTAAAGAAGTTGATTAATGAATAATATTGCATTGTCGATATGATTGTGCAGACAAGTTTGAAGAACAGAGTAGGCGACTGTCAACTCGATCAATCGTTCACTCGGCCGCAAACCCTAGTTCAAGAGGGAATTCGATCAAGGTTTGGAAGTAATATCGATTCCTAATAAACAATTCGATTCCGCCATTGTCATTTTACAAGGAATGGAGACATTTTATGGAGTCTCAATTCCGAGGAGAGTTGATGAATTGAAATTGAACAAACAATACCATTCCACTCCAACAGGAATCTTCATAATGGCAATAAATTTTGTTTGGAAGAATCCGTTGATAATATTGGGTCCATTTAGCAATAAATTCAATATGGATTTTAAAAAAACTGAATGGACCCAATGGGAGTTAGAGAATTCGTCGACTAGTTTGACAATTCGTTCACGGCATCATACTACTATACCTCAAGTTGTTCTCACTTGAAATAACACCCACAACTACAATATTGATAACCAAGGCTGGCGTATAATTTTTGTGTTTGTACTTTGGGATTGGATTGTCCTCTTGATTTAGTCATGGTATCCAACGGTCTAAAATGTTATATCGATCACGATAATAAAGGTTATATGTCAAGTGTACACCAGCATAGATTCATCTAAAAGGGGATCTACCAAGCATCCAGAGGGATCAAATCTCTCAAGGTGCAAACCCTTTTTTAGAGTGGAAATGTGTAATCCAATGTTTATGGTTTTAGTTTATCTAATTTAAGTTGTTTTATATATATATGCAATTCTAAATAATTTAAATTTAATTTAAGCCGACATGTTATTTTTAATAATATTTATTATTTTGTATAAAGTACACATGTCAACTCTAGGATGAGCACGGAAGGAGTTACACATCTCTGCCCTACTGGGTTGTAGAATGCACCTCTTCGGTGTAATAATTTTTTTTTAATCTAAAGTTAAATTCATGAAGAGTTGTGAAAGTTACCTTAAGGATAAATTTTAGTAGAGTTTATTAGAAAATTGAGTCAAAGACAAAGTGAGTTTAAAGTAGTTTAGATTCTATATTGAGTTTAAAGTAGTTTAGATTCTATATAGAGTCTAAGTTGGAAATTTAATTTGTTTCAAAAATAAATAATGAGGTTAGACATGAGTCTTTAATGTAGGTAATCCTCTACATCGTTGTAATTTAATGTAATTCTTAGTTATTAGTTTCTAGTCAACCTAAGTGGATCGATTAAGTTATTAAATCTTAATACCAACAAAATAGTTTTTGTAATTGAGTTAGACTAACAATTAGAGAGTTTAACCATTGACTTGTGTCCTAGTCTAGTCAAGTGATAGAGTCTTAGTATGATCGAAGAGTAGCACTAATATAAGGCTAGTCAAGTGATAGAGTCAATTAGAGAGTTTAACCATTGACTTGTGTCCTAGTCTAGTCAAGTGATAGAGTCTTAGTATGATCGAAGAGTAGCACTAATATAAGGCTAGTCAAGTGATAGAGTCTTAGTATGATCGAAGAGTAGCACTAATACAAGGTGGGGGTGTTTAAAACATTTAAAAAAAATAGCATTTGTCTCAAATTTTAATTTAGATGTTTTTATCTTTTTTTAGAAATGTTTGAAAATATTTTTTAAAGACGAAATAGCATTTGTTTCAATTTTTTTTCCTTTACTTTCTAACTCAGGGTGTTCACCCTTCTTGCTGGCATGGGGAAGACGCTTCTAGACTCACTGAAGGAAAGGAATTTATGTAGGGTGAGCTCCTCTTATGTTGTTGGCCGGGAGGTGAGTGATGAGTATTCTGGATATAGAGGCAATCCATGAGCCAACAGATGGATTGAGCCTAAAGGGAGAGGGCCTCATTACTTTAATGAATGGTGAAAGGGTTAACTACATCCTTATTACTTTCAGGGCGGGGACCTTACTTATTAATTTCAACGACAGGAAACCTACTTTATGAATGAAGTTGAATTCACCTACCATTAGAGAAACTTTCAACTCAAAATGCGCCTTTTAACTTTAACTCAAATTCCATGTCATCATGTGTTAGCCAATGAAATTGATTTAAGATTGAAATACCGTATAGGTCTTAAACACTTTTTTAATATAAATTTGGGGATAGGTATCATAAAAAAATTACTTTTTTGTTTGTATTTTTGACATATCTCCCTGTGTTTTTACTCAAATTTCGATCGGGAGAGCTCGTTGGATGCGGAATTAAATTCTGCATCCAACGAGTACCCACTCGGCATACTTTTGATGGACCCCTCTACCCCAAAAACAAAAAATACCTGAAAAACGTGATGATGACATTATCATCATGGTTTTCAGGTATTTCTTGTTTTTGGGGTAGAGGGGTCCGTCAAAAGTATGCCGAGTGGGTACTCGTTGGATGCGAAATTTAATTCCACATCCAACAATCTCTCCTGATCGAAATTTGAGTAAAAACACAGGGAGATATGTCAAAAATACAAACAAAAAAGTAGTTTCTTTCTTTTCTTCCTCCAAAATTAATAAATATCATTTTATTATTTTAACTATTATTTTATTAATTTTTTTTAGGAGGCCCATTTTGAGTTGAAATTTCCTCTAATGATTCTAGGGAGGACACCTCAATTATTATGTGTCCCTGGGAATTGGTTTCAGAAGGATTTCGTTTATTCGGGGTGATCGACTAGGGAGAGTTTGTTAGAGATGAAAGGCATAGCTAGTTCCGAAGCGTATAAAGTTCTTTAATGTTTGTAATAAATTTAAAATGCCTACAAATATTTGATAGCCCACATTTTGATAACAAATAATAAGATGATATAATAATTGATTATTAAAAATTACAATGCTTAGGCCTTTATATGGGGCTACTAATACCTTCTCATTGAAAGGTTACGTCTTTTTAATGTAAATGATTTAACTATTATTATTATTATATTACTTATTGTTGATTATTAATGTTATGTTTGTTAGATTGCATTTCCTTTAAGCGAAGCTTTGTCCTCAAAGATTTGTTTAGTGAAAGAACTATCACTTATTTTTGCTTGTAACATCTTCCCATGTTTCTTTAAACCTATAACTCTGACACGATGACATGGCGTTATGATTTTCGAAAGCCTCAACTTAAATGTTGCATTTTCTCGGAAGTGATCCATCCAAAATTAACTTTTATTGGAGATGATTGTTGGTCACTTTGTTGGATAAACCTTCATGTTTTCTGTTTAGGTTGTATATTTTGTGTTATTCTGCCTATGAAATCATAACTTCCTTGTTTATGTTCATTTTGACCCTGTCGTTGGTCAAAATGACTTTTATAATTGGGGTGTTGATAAGGAGTTTTGATTGTTCGTTTTTTTGCTGGATTGACTTCTTTTTGAACTATAATGAGGATCGAATTTGTTTTTGTTTCTTCTTCATTAATTTGAATGTTTTTTCAAAGATTCTAGATGCTTCCCTTTGGATTTGCACACTTTGAATCTCCTCTAACTTTTTGTCTTGCAACTATTTTTATCATTTAACTTCTTTATTTGTTCCTCTAATTCTTGATTAAAACTTCTCAGGTGTTCATTTTCTTCCTCCTTATCCAGTTGTTTTCCTTCGGTATCTTGGTTTGATTTTTATGTTTTCCTAGTACCTTTTAACATTCTGATTTTTCCAATTAATGTCTTGTTATGGCTTTTTAATTGATATATTTCTTCAGTTTTATTTTTAATAATGTGCTTTTAACAGCTGTAATCTCCAACTTATGCGTCTTTTTAGTGTTGTCCCCTTTCTGATGGAGTTCAACAATTTGTTGTTGAAAGTGGCAATTCTTTGCTTCTAGGTGTCTTACTTTCATCTAAATGTGCCTGATTTCATCTTCTTTCTCCTTGATAATTTTGTTTAAACTTTTTATTTATTCTTCTAGATCATTATTGCTTCTATAAGGTGATTCTTTGACATTTATTGAATTTCTAATTTCTTCTTCCAGGTTTTGATTTTGAATTTTTTGATTTGAAATTTCCTTATCCTTATCTAATAACATTTTCTAGAACTCTTTCTTTCGATCTTTTAAGTTGCTATTCTCTTGTTCTACTAAATGATTTTACAATTCTTGCTTCATAACCTTTAATTGAAGATCTTTATTGGTCGCTTTATTTCTCTCTAACTCGTACAATGATACTTGTAACTGCGACTTCATTTTTTAATATGTAGGTTTCATCGTTTGCGACTATGTCTTAAATTCACTTTTGTATTCTTTTCTTCAACAAGGGTAGATATAAAAGTCGAAATAATTCCCACTATGGCTCTCTTCTAAGGAATATTCCTTTGGTTTGTCAACTTTTGGTGTTCTTATTTTTCTTTTGATAATAATTGTCACAAGTGCGAGAATACAATGTAGTCTTTATATCTTCTTTTAACCATTTGACTTAGTTTTTTCTTAAAATTTCTTTGTGGATTGTGTGTAAATTGGGAGGTTGGGAACAAGGATTGTTACCCTCCCCACCCAAGTTCAAATCTTGGGGATTAACTTTTATAAAAAAAATATTAATGTAATGGTTTTTTATAATAATAAAAAAACAAGTGTGGTTTCATAATACAATGGGTTGATTTTTGTTTTGTTACTTTTCCCTTTTCTTCTTTTTCTCCCTTTTTTTTAACTTCTCTTTTTTTAATTAAATAATAATTGTAATGACAATTATTAATTATTAATTATTATTATTGTTTAAAATAATAATTTTTTTCTAATGGGAAGCACTTAGAACTTTAAAAATAAGAAATATTACTTTTAATATAATAATAATATTATATATAAATAAGGGTTGGTAAAAAATATATGCGGGTCAAAGACCTAGTTTTAGAGAAGCTCCAAAGAATATTGGCCACAAGCCAGAATCTTCCCAAGAAGGGGCTCTGATACCAATGAAGAGTAAAAACTTATTTAACGCCCGTAATAAATTTAAAATGCCCACAAATATTCGATAGCCCATTTTGATAATGAATAATAAGATGATATAATAATTGATTATTAAAAATTACAATGCTAGGGCCTTTATATATGCCTACTAATACCTTCTCATTGAAAGGTTATGTCTTTTTAATGTAAATGATTTTAACTATTATTATTATTGTATTATGTATTATTATATTACTTATTGTTGATTATTTAATGTTATGTTTGTTACAGGATCTTTGGGAAAAATAACAATCCATCTTTTCTTCTTGTAGTTGATGAAGCTACAGGTGAAGCTCAACCATATGAACGAAGAAAACATAAGGCTGAGATTCATGTTGAATTACATAAGTAAGAAATAATGTTCGTTATGTAGCAACAACCACCGTCAGAAAAGGTATTCATCAAGAAACTTAAACATTTAGGTCTAGTGTAATATCCCTCTTGTAAAAGACCCCTGAATGTGTTGTAAACTTTTGAATATTATTGTATTTGTCTTCTAGTGAGGAGCCCAAGGCCAAGGCCCCACTAGTAAGACCTTGTAATTGATGCTATCCAAAGTTCCCTAGGAGACATAAGAGTTGGACACAGCTCAACGACGGGCAACTGAACCAACGAGGGAAAAGAATAGAAAATGGTCAAAGAGCCTTAACTACGATAACGTAGCTTTAGTCTCATCATGGCTATGGCATCCTACAGGGATTCCTGTGTTGCCATAATTATCCCTTTTAAATGGCCACCTATTAGAAAAAAATCAAACGTAATTAAGACATGATCTATCAATGCTAGTGACCTTGTCAGAAAGGTCGAGGGGCAAAACGTAAAGTAGGAGGAACCAAGGGGAGAAAATCCCAATGAATTAATGGGTACAAGACTATATGTTTTAGTCGCCTTAAATTAAAATGAAAGGATAGAGTAAGTCTTCCTTGTAAAAAGACATGGGGTTATTATATAAGATAGGTTAAGCCTTTTTTTATATAAAAAGACATAGGTTATTATATAATTTATGTCAAATGGAAAAGATAGGATTAAATCTTTTTCTTATGTAAAAAAATTATGTCAAAAGTAAAAGGGAAAATAATAGAAGGACATGGATTATTTTTTATAGAAAGGGAAAACGAAAAAATAACATAGTTAATGTTATATATATATGGTTATGATGGATTGAGGAAGGAGTTTAAAAACTGAAGAATTAATTCCTTCATTCGTGCGTAAATTCCAGCTTGACAGGAGGAGAGGAATTAAATGATTCGTAAAAGTAATAGTCACGCCAGGATAGGAATTAAATGATTTCTTAACTCCTTAATTTTAGGGCAGAAACGGTCGCCATAGTCTTGGTATTTCTCGACCCAAAATCCTCCTGACATTTACAACGGAAAATTGCTATGCTTAGCAATTTTGGCCGAGGAGCATGACCTTATTAAATTAAACAAGTGATATATTTATAGGGGATTCGGAGCAAGCGCCCAGGGGGGAATGATCTGGGAGTAGGTTAGGGTTGCGATGGAAATCTGGTCTGTGGAAGAAATTAGGACTGCGTTCACTCCTTGGATGCGTTTGTGCACTTAGCGTTTGATCCCGGAAAACCTATCTTGAAACCGCCCGTGTAGGTGATTACACTCGACGGCGTTCAACCCTGGTATACATTTATCCATTACGTGTTTCTTACATTTTTATTTATATATATATATATATTTAATCGATAACCTCTCTGTTGCTTTTATAGAGCTGAATCTATAACTTACCATGGAATCATATATCATTGGGTTTTTTGTCATATACCGCTGCCGGCATTAGGGGTTTTCTGTACTTGTTTGAAATTATTTTTCGGCCACCTGGATCATGTGAAAGAAACTTAGATTGTAGCGGTTTGAATATTGAAAAAACCATATATGTGTGTGTGTGTGTGTGTGTGTGTGTGTGTGTGTGTGTGTGTGTGTGAATCGATAAATCCCGTTCATATCTGAATTTATAAAACACCATGGCGACTTTGCCATAGAGATATTACTGTTTAGCTATGGAAATTAATTATAACCTTGGCATGTGATTTTATTCCAAACCTGTCAATGCATACAGAGATACCATATTATTTTGTGTATTGGGCTTGTAGATGGTGCCAATAGGCGGAGGGCTGTTGGCATTTTCATTTGTTAGGTGGAATAAGAACCCGCGGTGATAAAGAATACTCCCTACTTCATAGCGAGTTGCTTTCCCCACATTAATTTTGATATTATTTCAGTTTCTTCTCCTTATGCGATTTTGGTTCTGAACCACGGTATTTATCTTCTAGTTTCCTGCTACCTAGATCCCACCTCAAGCATTACATCCCTCTCTATGTTTCAAGTTTTGAAACTAAACTTGATGTGGTTCCAGAAAATGAATGCGTTGGAACTAATCCTAATGTGTTTTTCTTAGGATTGTAATGTTATACTTTACACATATTCATGGAAAAGTAACAATATCTCTACTTTTGTTTAGAATCTGAAGCTATAAAATGAGACAGCGTCCACACAACTCGGTTAAGTATTTAGGTTGTAGAAATTCTATAAGATACATATGTATTTTGATTTGTAAGGTTATATTTTACATATGTAGATTGATATGATTATATGTAAATATGAAAATCAATAACCCCGGCCTTACCTTATAGATATGAAAGTACAGAACAAAGTGGCCTCAATACGATCCTGATTGTTTGTAACAATTAGGTATTTTTTACATAAGTGAATTGATAAAACTCTGCTGGTATTACATGGACCTGAATATATTAAATATATTAGGCATTAATACAACTTAGTTCGCATGTGGCTTGGATGGGAAATCACTTAGTTATAGAATTAAAGCAATAACCCTCGAAGGCTTGCCTCAGTTAGGGGATGAAAAACATCACGTTCTGGTTTCTTGCAGCACTTTATGCTTGTTCTTTTAAAAATCAAAGTTAATAGAATCATAAGTATAAGTGTGGTCGGATGGTTAAAAGTGAGATCTCGAGCATAGTGGGATTGATGGAATGGGCCTCAACCACTAGGAATTATTTTTGTTAATATTGAATAACTTTAGTCTCATTATATTCCTGCTAGATTTTCTAGAAAACTTTTTGGAGTTAGTTTATTAATACTATTCAAGGGAAAGGCTTGGCATCAAGGCTAGTTAGTGAATTGGTGTTGTTCTCTATAAGAGACTTTGTGTAAAGGATGCAGTACTGGAACTGCAATTTTGTAAACCTTTTCTTGAATATTTTAATAGAAAATCTTAACCATTTGGTGGACGTAACCCCAGGTGAGGGGTGAACCATGTACATTGGCTTATTCCCTATGTTTGCACTTATATATATGTTTTCGCCTTGATGCTATGGTGTATATTGGTGTTAATTAACCAGATCCTATTTTCTTTAAGTTGTGATGAGATTTATTGATGTTAATGTATTTGCTTTAAGTTGTGATGAGATTTTATTGATGTTAATGTATACAGGATCCCATTAAATAGTAGATCCATGTGCTTTAAGTTGGGATGTTAAAATAATGAAAACTATACTGGTTAACGAGCACACAACCTCATTAAATAGTATCCTACCTTCTTTGTGATGTTAAAAGAGTGTGATTCATATTGATGTATATGTGTATAGGATCCCAGGGAATAGTATCTGATCTGCTTAATGAATGATGTTAAAGAACAACTTGTGTATGTATTCAGATATTAGTTGAAAGATGCACATAGACAATTCTCTATTAAGAATCAAACATATCATGTCTATTTAGATCACAAACATTACAATCTTATTAAGAGCAGCATCTGTAGCACAAATGGAGGTGTATTAGGTCATTAGTTACAAGGTGACATCTTCAATGGAAGAGTATAATCTAAAGGATTGTTTGAAGGACGATAATGCATAGATTATGGATTTATCAAAATATGTGTGTCAGGGATAACTAACAACAATACAGGTATAGCTCGATAAGCAATCTGAACTCTAGAGGAATGTTGAGGTATAACGATAGTGGTGTAGTGGTATCAAAGGTAAAGTTATTTTGGGTAGGGATATTCTCTATTTGACTCGTGATCGGTACTTATGTTCTCTAGATGTTTTTCTCCTTATATACCTCCTCCTGGTAATGATGATAAAAATAGTAGAGGGGCTTCCCTTCAACATTCTAAGTACAGAAGAGGCTGGTTGTTTGATGTGTATGATATATTACATGATTTGATAAGGTGAAGAGTGTTTATTACAATCTATTAGACAGTCTATTCTTGTGATGTTTGTTATTGCAATAAATTAATGTTAACCTTAGGAGGAAGAATGATCAATTAATTCATGATGCCTCCCTGATGATTTCAAATGTGGTTTAATGTATAAATAGTCTAATGCAAAAATTTTACTTGGTTTGTGGTTACTGATCGTTGGGTTAGTTACATATGGTATCAGAGCGAGAGTAAAAGGGGATCTACCAAGCACCGAGAGGGATCAAATCTCTCAAGGTGCAAACCCGTTTTTAGAGTGGAAATGTTGAGGAAATGTGTAATCCAATGTTTATGTTTTAGTTTATCTAATTTATGTTGTTTTATATATATGCAATTCTAAATAATTTAAATTTAATTTAAGCCGACATGTTATTTTTAATAATATTTATTATTTTGTATAAAGTACACCTGTCAAATCTAGGATGATCACGGAAGGAGTTACACATCTCTGCCTTACTAGGATGTAGAATGCACCTCTTCGATGCAATAATTTTTTTTTAATCTAGGGTTAAATTGATGAAGAGTTGTGAAAGTTACCTTAAGGATAAATTTTAGTAGAGTTTATTAGAAAATTGAGTCAAAGACAAAGTGAGTTTAAAGTAGTTTAGATTCTATATTGAGTTTAAAGTAGTTTAGATTCAATATAGAATCTAAGTTGGAAATTTAATTTGTTTCAAAAATAAATAATGAGGTTAGACATGAGTCTTTAATGTAGGTAATCCTCTACATCATTGTAATTTAATGTAATTCTTAGTTATTAGTTTCTAGTCAACCTAAGTGGATCGGTTAAGTTATTAAATCTTAATACCAACAAAATAGTTTTTGTAATTGAGTTAGACTAACAATTAGAGAGTTTAACCATTGACTTGTGTCCTAGTCTAGTCAAGTGATAGAGTCTTAGTATGATCAAAGAGTAGCACTAATACAAGGCTAGTCAAGTGATAGAGTCTTAGTATGATCGAAGAGTAGCACTAATACAAAGTGGGGGTGTTTAAAACATTTTTTAAAGAAAAAAAATAGCATTTGTCTCAAATTCTAATTTAGATGTTTTTTATCTTTTTTTAAAATGTTTGAAAATATTTTTTAAAGACGAAATAAACATTCCATCTAAAATATTTAAATTTATTTTATATGTTTTTTTGTTTTCTTACTTGGAAACAAATTTGAGAAGGGAGGGAAACCAAATTGGAGTTTTGCATGAAGATTTTTCTAAGCCATCAACATGTGCTTTCATAGATCCATAACTTGAAATGGAAGTTGGTGGTGATCAAAACCTTTGCCTTTGCTTGGCCATCTTGCAAATCATATCAATGGAACAATAAAAGTGAAATTCACCAGTGGAACAATAAAATTGAGGCACATTCTTTCATTCTTGAGGTAAAGTCTTACCATATGTATCAGGTTTTTTATTACAAGCGAGTTTATTTTCTTTTATTACCCCAACACTTTACAAGTTTTGACATAGGTTTCCTCCAACTTATTGGAAGGATCAACTATATTTTGGTAAGTACGATCCTCGATTTCTAGGACTTGGCAGAATAATGGGATGGACTAGATTTTATAAATACCACATTGTTTGATTCTCTGGCCTAAGGCCACATTTACATGAAATAAGAGATACCTATTGTAAGCACATTCAGGGTATGGATAATAGAAGAGTGTCTAGCATTTCTGTGAGTTTCTGTAAGGGTGTATGGTTAAAAGAAAGACGCTTTCTCACTCTTTCTGTATGCGAGTAAATTGTTTAAAAAAAGTAATGTAGCTTCATGTTTGTTTAATATGCAACTTGCTAACTCAATTTTATTTCCTTTACTCTCTAACTCAGGGTGTTCACCCTTCTTGCTGGCCTGGAGAAGACGCTTCTAAACTCACTGAAGGAAAAGAATTTATGTAGGGCGAGCTCCTCTTATGTTGTTGGCTGGGAAGGAGCGACCAGAGGTGAGTGATGAGTATTCTGGATATAGAGGCAATGCATGAGCCAACGGATGGATCGAGCCTAAAGGGAGAGGGCCTCGTTACTTTAATGAATGGCTAAAGGGCTAACTACATCCTTATTACTTTTAGTGCAAGGACCTTCCTTATTACTTTCAACAACAGGAAACCTACTTTATGAATGAAGTTCAATTCACCTACATTCTAGGGAGGACACCTCAATTATTATAGGTCCTTTGGAATTGGTTTCAGAAGGATTTCGTTTATTCGAGGTGATCGACTGGGAGAATTTCTCATAGATGAAACGCATAGTTGGTTCTGAAGTGTAAAAAGTTCTTAAACATCCGTAATAAATTTAACATGCCTACAAATATTTGATAGCCCACATTTTGATAACAAATAATAAGATGGTATAATAATTGATTATTAAAAATTACAATGCTTGGGCCTTTATATAAGGCTACTAATACCTTCTCATTGAAAGGTTATGTCTTTTTTAATGTAAATGATTTAACTATTATTATTATATTACTTATTGTTAATTATTTAATGTTATGTTTGTTGCATTGCATTTCCCTTAAGGGAAGCTTTGTCATCAAATCTTTGTTTAGTGAAAGAAGTATCACTTATTTTTGTTCGTAACATCTTCTCATGTTTCTCTGAACCTGTAACAAAACATGGCGATATAATTTTCGAATCCCTCAACTGAAATGTTGCATTTATTGGGAAGTGATCCATCCGAGATTTACTTTTATCGGAGCTTATAGTTGGTCACTTTGTTGAATAAACCTTAGTGTTTTCTGTTTAGGTTGTAGATTTTGTGTTCTTCCACATATGAAATCATAACTTACTTGTTTATGTTCATTTTGACCCTATCGTTGATCAAAATGAATTTTATAATTGGGGTGTTGATAAGGAGTTTTGATTGTTCATTTTTTTGCTGGATTGACTTCTTTTTGAACTGTAATGAGGATCGAATTTGTTTTTGTTTCTTCTTCATCAATTTGAATTTGTTTTTTGGAGAGTCTAGATGCTTCCTTTTGGATTTGCACACTCTGAATCTCCTCTAACTTTTCGTCTTGAGACTATTTTTCTCATTTAACTTCTTTAGTTGTTCCTCTAATTCTTGATTAAAAGTTCTTAGGTGTTGTTTTTCTTCCTCCTTATCTAGTAGTGTTTCTTCAATATCTTCGTTTGATTTTTCTGTCTTCTTACTACCTTTTAACTTTCTGATTTTTCTAATTAATGTCTTGTTAGGGTTTTTTAATCGATAGATTTCTTCAGTTTTATTTAATAACATGATTTTGATAGCTATAATCTCCAACTTATGTGTCTTTTTAGTGTCATCCCCTTTCTGGTGGAGTTCAACAATCTGTTGTTGAAGGTGGTAATTATTTGCTTCTAGGCATCTTACTTTTGTCTGAATGTGCATGATTTATTCTTCCTTCTCCTTGGTAATTTTGTTTAAACATTTTATTTCTTCTTCTAGATCATTATTGCTTCTATAAGGTGATTTTTTGACATTTTTCGAATTTTTGATTTTTCCTTCCAGGTTTTTATTGTGACTTTTAGATTTGAAATTTCCTTATCTTTATCTAATAACCTTTTCTAGATCTCTTTATTTTGATATTTTAAGCTATGATTCTCCTGTTCTGCTAAATGATTTTGCAATTCTTGCTTCATAATCGTGAATTGAAGATCTTTATTGGTCGTGCTATTTCTCTTTAACTTGTCTAATGTTGCTTGTAACTGCGATTTCATTTCTAAATATGTAGGTGTCATAGTTTGTGACTGTCTTAAATTCACTTTTGTCTTCTTTTCTTCGACAAGGGTAGATATAAAAGTTGTAATAATTCCCACTGTGGCTCCCTTGTAAAGAATATTGCTTTCGTTTGACTTCTGGTGATCTTCTTTTTCGTTGATAATAATTATCACAAGTGTGAGAATACAATGTAGTCTTTATATCTTCTTTCAACCAATTGACTTATTTTATTCTTAAAATTTCTTTGTGGATTATGTGTAGATTGGGCGGTTGGGAAGAAGGATTGTTACCCTCCCCACCCAAGTTCAAATATTGGGGATTAACTTATATAAAAAGAAATATTAATGTAATGAGTTTTTATAATAATAAAAAAACAAGCGCGGTTTCATAATACAATGGGTTGGTTTTTGTTTTGTTTTGTTTTGTTACTTTTCCCTCTTTCTTCTTTTTCTCCCTTTTTTTAACTTCTCTTTTTTTGTATTAAATAATAATTGTAATGACAATTATTACTTGGTAATAATTATTATTGTTTGAAATAATAAATTTTTTATGATGGGAAGCACTTAGAACTTTAAAAATAATAAATATTACTTTTAATATAATAATATTATTATATATATAAGGGTTGGTCAAAACGTTATACGGGTCAAAGACCCAGTTTTAGAGAAGCTCCAGAGAATATTAGCCACAAGATGGAATCTGCCTAAGAAGGGGTTCGATAGCCCACATTTTGATAATGAATAATAAGATGATATAATAATTGATTATTAAAAATTACAATGCTTGGGTCTTTATATATTCCTACTAATACCTTTTCATTGAAAGGTTATGTCTTTTTAATGTAAATGATTTAACTATTATTATTATATTATTGTACTATTATATTACTTATTGTTGATTATTTAACGATTATGTTTGTTACAGGTTCTTTGGGAGAAATAACAATCCATCTTTTCTTTGTGTAGTTGACGACGCTATAGGTCAAGCTCAACCGTATGAAAGGAAAACACCTGAGGCTGAGATTCATGTTGAATTACATTTAAGTAAGAAATAATGTTTGTTATACAGCAACAACCACTGTTAGAGAAGGTATTCATCAAGAAACTTAAAAATTTAGGTAGCTTAGATATAACTTTGAAATGTTTTATTAATTTACTGTTGAAATAACTTGTACTCTTTTCAAGGTGGAAGACCATTGGAGTCAATATTATAGAAGTTATAGATTATTCATGCCAACTCCATATCCATAAGATACAATGGCGGCATATGCAGAGGCAATAAAGGTAAAGGTGTGCATAGAGACAGGAGAGGAAAATCCCATTGAAGTTCGAAATCCAGTAGTTCGGGAGCCATAATCCATTTCAGTCCCATTTCCAAGTACAAATTCATATATATTTGTATACCCTCTTGTTAAAATACAATGATGTCATTTTTCTCTTCTTGGGTAGTGAGTTGGTCTCTTAGTTAAAAAAAATCATACAATCATAATGCTTCCTTATTTTAAGTGTCTTATCTCTTGAACTCTTACACCTACAACTCTATTGTGGTGTTCCTTGACGTTACCCTTTCTTACCCTTTCCTACCCTTTCCTAAGCATATGAATTCGTTTTATTTTGCTTCATATTCTTTCCCTTGGGCATTAAGTCTCTCTCTCTCTTGGAATTTTGGATCCTTTGTGGTTATATGTCATTAAGAGTTTGTGATTCTCTAACATCACCACTTCACTTTTTGACGCTCTTGTACTATCTTGGGTTTTCCTCCATTGGTAATACAATTGTTGAACCTCTCACGATTGTTGTTTCATGTCCATTTTCTCCCTTTTATCTCTCCCATTAATTCAAATCAAAAGTTTGTGCTTCCTCTCGTGTGCATCCCTTTGTTATGTTGTTCAATTAATATTGTATCCCCTTTCCACCTCAATGGAGGATTCAACATAGTGTGTAAGCACACAAATCACTTCCCTAGTGAGGGAACACAATATTATATCATTGTGATTTACATTTCTTTATCTTAGATCTAGGTTTTGTTTGGTTTTAGATATTCAAGTAGATCAAATTTGGAGGCCCAAGTTTTCATGTCCAATGTTAATAGGTATGCCAATACCTTTCTTCCAAGTTGTTACTTGAACTTCTTAGTAATTCCACTTTGTATGTCAAAGTAGTTAATTTTATTTTGTTTCTTTTACTTAAATATAGTAAAATATATTTAGTTAAGGATCTAACATGCATTGGAAAGAATCTTCTCTTCTCTTTCATTTTAAAAATATATTCTATGTTTTTCATAATTCTTCCTATATATTGTAAAGGTATGTAAAGACCCATTCTTCCCCTTTCATTGTAATATATCATTAGATAAGAAAAGTAACAAACACCCTACTAACATCATTAGCCTAGATAACTCTACTAACTAGCGTCATCATCATTTTTGCTTTTCACTTATGTATGTTCTTGTAATAATGTGTTTTTGGGAAATGTGTTAAGGGTTTGATTTAAAATAAAGATCCAAGGGATCTCCTCCCTTGGTGTCACTCCATCATATGATCAAACTTTGTCATGTGCAAACAATTTTTTAAATCATTTAGTTTGAATTTTGTTTCTCCTGTGATCATCGTGGAAGTAAAATCAGATTTGTGTGATTCATGTCACAGTCTCATTTGTTTCCTCTTAAGTCTTGTAAAGTAGTTTTGATAAATATTCTCCCTATGGAAAATTAGGTTAACTTTATAAATTTGCGGTGAAATGATTTCCATAACCTTGAGCTTTTTTATGTGAGTAATGGATTTGAACTTCTCAATGTGATATAATTAAAGTACTCTCATTCAATGTTTCATGTAGATCTGACATAAATAATTTCTCATGTGTTTTTTCCCTTGAGTTCATTCTTTATTTTAGGTGATTATTGATAGCTAAATGGATTCTATACATTCTTTTCATGCAGATGATAAATTGAGAATGATCTTCATATTCTTATCTAAACCTATGTTCCATATGTTATAGTTTAAGTAATCTACCTCTTGTGATGTCATACTCATGTCCATTAAAATAAATCTTCTCGTGATGTTAAAAGGAATAAATTTGCAAATCGTAAAGTTGAACATTTATTTGTTGAACCCTTTTATGTTTATTGTGTTCTATTGTTCGGATATGTTTGTGTACGGTTATTGCAGTCATAACATCAAATCCATTTTGTATTGTTGTGTGATTTCCATTTTCATTCTAGATGTGATTACAATGTATGTTGATGTGACAAATTAAGCATTTCAGTGAATGATCATTGGGTGTCCATCTGCTGACAAATCAGATTATCGGCATCTTGTATTAGTATCACTCATCACAGTGTTTGCTTCAAGTATCCATTTTGCTATTGTTTCAAGTATTCATGTGATGTTGTTGTAGCACATTGTTCATGCTAGTTCGATTCTAGTGTGTTAAGTCTTTTACATAATTGTAAAGTCACCTTGTTAATTTGATTGACCACTTTCAGTGGCATTGACCAAGCCCACCTCCTTTCTGCTAATTTTGAGAGGAATGAGTATTATAATTTCAATATCAATGAGAACTACTAATGAATGAGTTAAATATGTTTCTTGTGCTCATTGCTTAAAAAAACACTAAAAAATACAAATATTCTTCATGTATATGAAGTTGTAGGGTGCTAGCTCAATGGTAGAGCATCTACATTATAAAATGCAGAAGATTGATGGTTCGATTCCACCGCGCCCTATCATAAATACTTACATTCTATCACTATTACATAGACAAGGTATTATGAAAATATTTAAAAGACAATATTTTTGTAAATTGTCTCAACTTGAGACAAAAGAAAAATTGTATATTGTCTTAAATATTGTCTTTAAGCGAGCGTCTTAAACTATTGTCTTAAATTTAAGACAATTCAATATTTTAAATTTATGAAAATTCAATGTCTTAAATTTAAGACAATAGTTTAAGACGCTCGCTTAAAGACAATATTTAAGACAACAAACAAATTTTCTTTTGTCTCAAGTTGAGACAATTTACACAAATATTATCTCAAATATTGTCTTAATACCCCCCTCTATGTAGTACTGGAGTCATCCTTCATGTAAATGTAAATTGTAGGCTCTAATACATTGCCAAAGACTTGAAGTTGTAGAGAAAACATCGGGATACCACCCTTGATTGAGAGAGCAATGGAAGATAGAGTTTGATGATGAAGATTCGTGAAGGAGCATCCAATCAGAACTTTTATAATTGATCAAGCATACATAGATATTTAGATAGAGCATAGAGAATGACTAAGAACTAGTGAAGAGAATTTCTACTTGGCAATGAACACATAGACATTGAGAAATCGATTGGGCACAAGATTAAGCACCATAAGCCTTTTTATTGGAGCACTTACAAAGATTAATGATTATGATATTCTCACTTCAATGACAAGAGACAAAAACATTCAAGAAAGAGATATTAGACAAAACACACAAAAAGAGTTTAAAAGAAAATATGTTGACACAAGAACAAATGAAATGATTGAGCCCCTTGGTATATGAGTTGCAAAACAACCTTTAGGTTATGACATTGGAGTTTAGAAAGAAAAAAAAATGCTAGGTAGTCTAGCACAAAGTAAGATGATCACACTACAAGTGTTGTGCATGGTTGGAGGTTTAGTTGAACTGAAGACTCACTGATTGCGTGAATGCCTACTAGATTTAATATGGAGGTTAATCTTGAGTAAAAATTCATAGTAGAGCCTTGTATATGTGTATCTTCCTATAAAACTAGCGATTGTTGCAACTGATTTACAAACATCTTGGATCTATCCTCCTACATAAAACCCAACTGGTGGTTTTTTGGACTTATGTAGGAGCATAGACCCAAGATGTTGTTGCACAGTTTCTTCGAGATGAAGCAGATTTTGAGGTTGGGGAAAATGTTAGAGGTTATAGTGGAGGTTTTTAGTGTTATAAGATTGGAAAAAAATTGTCCAAAAAACCTTTGTTGCAACATTCATTTTTTGTAGCGGATGTTTTTGTGGAGTTTATAACGAATAGTCATTATAACTAAAAAATTGGGCGACCATAGGTTTTAGCGAATGTTTTTTATTTGGTGCTTTATATTCTACAACACACACCAGTGCTCAATATATAAATAAGCCATGTCGATGTGTACCAATAACTTACACACATCGATGCATATATTATAAATAAAACTCACCAGTGCCTAAATTCATTTAAAACACACCGACCATTATGTTCGAATGCACACACATCGGTGCATATAGTACATTTCTATAGCACCACTGTGAAGTCCTTGTCGCATGGGTGCTGCATATATTTTATTAAATCACCAATGCATTTGTATATATAAACTGATCGATTCAAATGTACATTGTGTAATATTCTAATCGGTGTGTTTACTTTATCAATACACACTGGTGCATTTATTATATAAATAAGTGTTGGTGTGTATATTTTAACAATGAGCATCGGTGCATATATAATAAAATGAGCACCAGTGTGTATTATATGTAAAGAGAATCGGTATGTTGATTATGTAAAAGAGCATCGATGGATAAAATTTGAATAGGTTCATGGAAATGAATAAAAGGCACTAGCTAGTTGAAATAAATAGATTGCATATGTTGTTGTGGTGAATTTAAATAGATTTTGTATGTTGTCGTGGTGAATTTAAATAGATTTTGTATGTTTTTATGGTGAATTTTTTCATTTTGAGAATATCTAAATATAGTTTTTATTTATTTTATAGATTATGTATGTTGTTGTTGTGAATTTTTCCATTTTACAAATATGTAAATATATTTTTATTTATTTATTTTATAGATTGTTTATGATCTTCTGATCAATTTTTCCATGTTGTTGATATGTAAATATTATTTATTATTTATTATTAGTACATATTTTCAATTAATTATTCTAGAATAAAATATTTTATAGTAATATTTGTGTTCATGTTTTATTTTTATATTTTAAATATTGCATTTTGAAAAGCGTGTTGGGTACACATTTGTTGATATCACAATGTTAAAAATCAATGAGAGATTTCATCAATAATGTAACAATTTGCAACATTAGACAATCTAGTTGAAGAAGAAACCATGTTTATTCTATATGAAGAAAAATCCAAAATATTGGACCATATAAATGTCACCAATAATCAAATTGTCATACTTATTGATTACTTATCCTCATTCAATAGGGTGATATGTCCACATTACAAGGAATGTTTGTTTTTAATAGATAAAAATTTCAAAATATACAACTTGTCATAACAACAGTCAAATGTATTGACCATCAATCATTGCTTGAAGTGTTGTAGTCACTCGAACTCCTTCCACAACCCATAATTGCATCATCTTCAAGGGATATTCTTCCTAACTTGTTTGAAATGATTTATTCATTGACTTTATTTCATTCCATATTTTCATGTTCCATCTACAAGCATAAAAATAAAATGTTCCGAGTATATATACATTTATAGATTTAATATAATACACATAATTGCTTAAATAGAAAAATGTACTAATCCAATGATTGAATCATAAACTTCACACATATTTTCGAAATCATTCCTCATGTTGGTCCTCAATACATCATATATTGGCTCCTCTCCATAATCTGTTTCATGTTAGTCTCATACGCCATGAGGAAGCATAGATATGATTAACGTTTTATTATTGTTCCATTAATTATAAAATAAGGGACATTATAAAACAATATAGCTACTTACAAATTGTTCAATTAGCGCTTGATACCCCAACATATACTAGCAACCCTTACTTAATCCAATGTCAATCAAATGATTGGATGGCTCTTTGTCGCATGGTAACACTTGTTAAAAAACATCCATGTACAATTTAAATTAATTATGATATTAACATCATAGAAAATAAGAAATATGAAGAAAACCACAAACACTCACACATTTTGTGATCAACCCTTTTTTTCCTTGTCATCATGTATGATGTGTTGAATGGGTGCCTTTTTCTTTTTGTTTTTGCTACAACAAAACAATTGAAAATTAGTATTTCATGTGATAACTAAATTATATGCACATTAAAAAAAACGATGATTACATGTGTTTGGTGCACGTTGTTGTTGGGATAGATCCCCCTGCAATGTGATTAAGTTATTTCTTTGACCATCTCATGGTACACCTTTCTTAAAATCCCTACTAGCATATTTCGGATATTCCACCATTCTTCCTTTGGAATTTAAATAGAAATCTTCCTTAGAAATAAAAAGCACAATGAAAAAATGATAAATATTTGTATGAAAATAAACATAGCAAACATATTAACAAAATATGTTTTGGACTAGCATGTACATATTAAAAGAATTTTTTTTACCAGTTATACCTTTTAAAGGATTCTTTTTTTTGTTGTACATGTTTTTTCCATTGCAGGTCTCACTAATCTTAGTTCCGAGTGCTCCAGAGACCTTTCATGTAATTTAATGATAATCTAATTCTTAGAGTCACTGGATTGATTTTATTATTGTAAATAAAAACTACATCTATATTCTCTTTCCACTATATCCCTCAATTTTTTATCAAACTCCTTCCCTCTTTCATTAACGTCCAACACCACTCTAGTTGAACTCATGACCAAATTATCATCATTTACATTCTTGTTAATTATTATAATCTTTTTAAGACATCTTGTTACCTTGTTTTTTTCAGATGGAAAGATCCACGGGAAACCCAGCAATACTTCCCCACATTCGTGGATGGTAGAGGTGGTAAACCGCCGGCCATCCTAGCAGAAGGCCTAATCCCAGAGGACTCAAGGCTTGAACCTGTGACCTCCTCCCGAACTGAGAGAGTGTACACACGTCTTGCCAATTGAGCAAACCCTTGGGGCTATCTTGTTACCTTGTTGTGCATTCATGCACAACAGTCAACAAATTTGAAGCCCAAACCTTGAAAAATGATAGCAGTTATTCTTGAAAAGCATTGTCAATAAGAAGTATAAAAAAAACCTTCATGTTAATCATTTGTTAATCCACGTAACTCCTCAATTTGCAATTATTTCTTAAATCTTGTTTTCTCTTCTTCACTCAAATTACAAACAATCTTATAGAATTTCCTTAAATTGTTGCTCTGCATGACCCACATAAACCAATACACATCTATAAAATATACAAATAATTCCAATATATTGCTTTCATATTAAAATAACAAAAAAATTACCATATTGGATATGCTTCCCTCGCTCCTTCACTGTGATTTTATTCTGTGATATTTTATAAGCCATCGTTTATCAATGAATGCCTACATAATGAAGCATAGAAATCATAAAAAAAAATAGACAATAAGTAATTATTTTAGGTAAAAATGTATTTAGGACAAATGGTGTGTACATTACAAAAATTATGCCCCGATGCAAAGTATATGAAAAAAGGCACGAGTGCATATTATATGTAAATACACACCATAAATGGTTTTTTTAATATAAAAACTTAAATGGTGCGTCCTAGAAATATAAACCCACGGGTGCGTCATTTCTGTAAAATGTGCACAGAAAAAAGCATAAGCATTTAAAAAAAAATATGATGGGGACATCTTGAACAAGTTGGCTTAGAATTGAAATACATTATGATATTATTCCAAGAGAGACTGAGAATCCCCTATATATAACCAAGAAGTTTACATAAATAAAATTTGAATCTTATTATGAAGTAGTAAAATAAATAGAAAAAAAAAGCAAGAAGAACATCAGGGTTTGTAGTGACCACGCAGTGATGACGATAAATCTTAAGGAAGAATAACATACGGGTTTGCATCATTGAAGGTAACTCTTATACTCTCTATTTTCTTTAAAGATGCTATAAAAGTTATAACATCTATTAATTCTATTGAAGGAAACCTTACTTGAAATGTCTTATCTATGGAATTATATGTGTTCATTGTGATCCTTTACAAAATTTATCTTCAAAGAAATATCTCTCTAAACTCTTCTATGGTAACCTCTCTTGCATAAGTCACTTCTCAAAGGTTTAGGTAAAAGAGGTTTAGGGATTATGATTTTCTCTTTTTTATAACCTCAATATATTAAAATCAAATTCATGTTCTATTTCACTCGATATTTTGGCTAGTCAATAATAAACACTCGTTTCATTTTTTTTAGTTTTTACATCTGGTTTTTGGTGCACAAATCACAACATATCACAGTAATGCACTATTATTATGAGGTGCACCGTGTAATCTATCGTAAAATTCAACATTTATATTTGCACTTTTTTTTTTCAAAATAGCAGTCCACTGAGTATTTAATAAATAAAACTAGCGTGATTTCTTCACATAAGTGCACGAATGACACACCAAGACAAAAAATACAAGCGTAAAATTTTGTAAAAGATAGTTTTGAAAGGTTTTTTCTTTGTGGAGGTGCTTGTTAATTTTCTTATTAATGCACTTATTTACATATCGCATCAATGCATATCAATTGGTATGACTCAATGATGCACTTATGAAGTTTTTGGCGCACTAGTTACAATATATGAAGCTAGAACGTACTTTGTTTTCTAGTTTATTTTTTAAAGAGTGAACACATATGTATTGATTGTATGCATTACTCACAGGGAGAAAAGAGCAATAAATCAAATGGTCGATTTTTCAAATTTTTGCTCATTCCATATCGTTTAAAGTTTAAGTTCTTTGTTTATGTCACCAGTAAGTAAATATGTATTTGTATTTGATAATATATTTGAGTTTATGTTTTATTTGCACTTGTATTTGAAATCGTGCCTTTCCTTTTGCGGGATCCTAATTTTGGATAAAGTTCGAATGCACATGATATTCCACCATTCCTAAAAAGACGCAAGGTCTTATCTGGAGAAACATATTGTAGGAAGATGGTATATAAAAATGAAAGGCCACTTTACCCCGCCAACTAACATGCCATCATCAAACAACCATCCTAGACCAATGGTACTTCAACATGAACTAGATCTCTTTTATGACACCCTAGTAGTACGTGGTTGTTCAAAAAGTAAAAGGTTGAAGGTGAACCCTAGGCGAGTCACACGGTTCCATTTTATTTATTATCTACTACCTAAAGTTGATGATTTAATACCCCTCATTGTAGTCAATGATCTAATAGGTGAAATAAAAAAGACATGTAGAAACACTTCCATATGCTCATCCTTTGAAAACTTGGAATCCAAATCAACCTTGTTCTATCCTAAATAGACCAATCTGTATCCTAAAGTTGGATGTTATCATTATTTTTTCTTGTTCTCCCAATGGGGGAATTGACTCAAAAATTACTTCCATTTTGTTAACCCAAACGATGGATCCTCTATGGTCCTTCCCACCATATTTTGGTAACTCTTTTTAATTTTATGGTAATCTCTTTCTAGACACCTCGTATTACCTTGACCTCCTCAAACAAATGGTTCATTTCTTTCTGGACACCTCATATTACTTTGACCCCCCCAAAATGCTTAATTTGCTTCATGATCCGGTACTACGACTAGAATTTTACTTACATTCTCTAATATTGCATTCCATACCAATTTATCTTGATCTTTTTCATCATGTTCTCTTTCTTTTGTGACACTTAAATTATGTAGTTGATCTTCTATGGTCTGTAATCTCTGATTATTTTCTTTTAGTGTTATTGTATACTTCCTTTCCCCTTTTCCAATTTGTTCAAACATTAGAGGAAATTTCAGGTCTAAAATGGGCCTCCTAAGGAAAATAATAAAATAATAGTTAAAATAATAAAATAATATTTATTAATTTTGGAGGAAGAAAGAAAAAAATATTATTTTTGTTCGTATTTTCAACATATCTCGTTGTGTTTTTACTCAAATTTTAAGCAGGATGGCATGTTGGATGTGGAATTTGATTCCACATCTAACGAGTACCCACACTGCATACTTTTGATGGGCCACGCTACCCCAAAAACAAGAAATACCTGAAAAAAATGTGATGATGACATCATCATCATGTTTTTCGGGTATTTCTTGTTTTTTGGGTGGCGGAGTACGTCAAAAGTATGTAGTGTGGGTACTCGTTGGATGTGGAATTTGATTCTGCATCAAACAAGCCATCCCATTTGAAATTTGAGTAAAAACACAGAGAGATATGTTGAAAATACAAATAAAAAACTGGTTTTTTTAAGACAAATATGTCAAGTCAATCATTATGGTTGACTCATTTTATTGAAATTCTATTGGTTCTTGCATTCCAACACACAAGAATGTATTGTTGGCTCATTTTCTTACAAGGCCCATTTTACACCCCAAATTTCCTCTGATTGAATCACAATAAAAATTTAATTCATCATTAAAATTATTTATTTCTTTGCTCATCTCTTCATTGGCTACCCCTTTCTTTTTTAACATCTCCATCAAAATTCCAAACAGCAAATCTCAACTTCCAACATTGTGATACCAACGTTATACCAATGTTTGTGGAAGTTTGAATATTAAATGTTTGATTAGTCAAAAACAATATATATTTATAAATGTTTGATAATATAATATATGTTTATAAATGTTTGATACTATAATAATTAAATAATATCTCAATGTTTACAATGGACACCGTATATAAACAGTTCCAAAATACATGAATTTTAATGATAAATGTGTTTTAATAATTAAGTTTATGTTTTTTTTGTTATCATAACATTTTCAATAATAACCAATATGGTATTTTCCCATGGTTCTCATATGCCAAAGTTTTCTTATATTTCACATGTTATAAATATAGTATGTGTGTATTATATTTATAATTTATAAACCGTAGTTTTATTATAGTATACGTTCTTTGAATATTCCATTCTATAATGGATAACTTAGGAGTAAGCTAGCTATGGAGCAATCCTCTCTCATCGGACGGAGGAGGAGCAAAGTTAACGTTGACTTTGCTCCTCCTCCGTTCGATGGAGGGAGGATTGCTCCATAGCTAGCTCACTCCGATAACTTATTCTAAATAGGTTATTTGTATTTAGCACATGAATACTTTGTAGTCACCAACGAACAACAATGATTTACGTTATAATAACTTATGTATTAATCAAAGATTCTTGAATAGTCATAATGAATGGTAAAAGTCTTATATCTGTGATATATTTTTATGTCAATTTACATTATAATAACATGTATTTATCAAAAGACTCTTTACTATAAGAATAGTCATAATAAATGGTAAAAATTAAATCTAAATCTTTAATATATTTTATGTTTTTTTAGCATAATGTCATTTTATATAGGTGCATTCGTTATTAGGCTTATTAATAAGTTGAAACCTTCTATCTGTAATCACTGATATATTTTGTCCCAAGGGTTAGCTCAATTGGTAAGACATGCGCATATTCTTTTGGTTTGGTTCGGGGAGGTCACAGGTTCGAGTCTTAAATCCTCTGGAATTAGGCCTTCTGTTAGGATGGCCGGCGATTTACCACCTCTACCATCCATGAATGTGGAGAGTTATTGTTGAGTTTCCCGTAAATCAATTATAATTATGTCCTATGCAATTTAAACCTTGTACATCTTACCAAGAATAACCTTCTGTTAGGATGGCCGACGATTTACCACCTCTACCATCCATGAATGTGGAGAGGTATTGTTGAGTTTCCCGTAAATCAATTATAATTATGTCCTATGCAATTTAAACCTTGTACATCTTACCAAGAATAACCTTCTCTTAGGATGGTCGGCGATTTACCACCTCTACCATCCATGAATTTGGAGAGGTATTGTTGAGTTTCCCGTAAATCAATTATAATTATGTCCTATGCAATTTAAACCTTGTACATCTTACCAAGAATAAGCTAAGGTTTAGATTAGCTCAATGAATAAATGTGATAACATACACATTTTTCGTTTCGTTTTCTGTATAGTTTGATGTACAAAATATAGTTTATGAGTTCACTATGAGCGAGTCAAACTGTGTTTATTCATAAAAGAATTGCCCTCGCTCGATTAGGCTTTGTACTAATTGATAATATAATGAACAATTCTGCGTTCACCAAAAGATTCAAATGATATCTACCCATCCACTAGGTTTTTGTCCGAGTATTATTTTTAAGGTAATTTAAATAAAATATTGAATTGATATAAATGTTAAGGGTTTGGTCTTTTATGGTCATAATTATCCATATAGAACATAATCTAGTATTCTCACTCGTTTGGTATCTTAGTTGTTTATTTGTTTTATAAATAGTACATTAATATATAAAAACCTAACAATGATCCATTGCTATTATTATTTTCATTGGTTTGGTATTTTATTTGTTTAATAAATAGTGTATTAATATATAAAAACTTAACAATTATCCATGGTTATTCATACAATAGGGATAAAGAAATGTTTATGTCATTCATTGTTGAATATGTGCAAATATATAAAGTAGTAATCTATTTTTTCTATGAAATACATTTCCTGAATGTCATACTTTTAGTATTATAGAATATATAATTTCGAATCTTTATAGAAATTTGTTTACAATTTAATTCAATTTCTTAATAAAAATAGATATAGTTTTCTTTATACTTCCTATACATTCTAAGAAAACAATAAATAATACAGCATTATATTTGTATTTTTGTTTCAACATAAAATTTGATTAAAAGATGTGATGGATAATCATAACTAAATTTACTTTCAGAGATTCAAATGATAAAATACACATAAATAATTACAAAATACTTACAATTTCTCTGCAAATCATCTGGGAAACTTTGATCCTCGTACATACATGTTCCATCTACTGTAATAGTTTATGTCTCGGCCTTTGCCGACATTTTCAATGTACCATTTCTTTCATATATAATGGTTATCAAGTAAATTATGTGAATGAACTATTTAATAGCATAAACAAATCACCATTTTTATAAAAATAAATGCATTCATGTGAAATAGGAACAAAATAAAATTATCTAAGTGGATGCAAGGTTCTTCTTCCACAAAACCATTTGGGAAACACTTAACCACCCAACTATAGAAGAGTAAGGATATATCAAATTTATGTCCTTCTTCGTTACCCCTAGCTAGGCCATAGTCTCTCTAGGGGATAAGTTAATCCAACTATAAAATTTAGGCTCAATTATATTAGGATTTTTAGCCTACAACTTTTAGCAAACACGGCCATTTTTTGTTCATAAAAAAAAATCAACACTTCTTCTACTTCAACACTTCCAATGCTCGTACTATATAGCCATAAAGGTTCTTTATTGAGCCACACTAACCTTAGACTTGGATTATCTACCTTGCAAACATCCAAAAAACTATCATAACTAGTCTATTTGATGTTTTCATGTATGCGTATTTTTCTTCTTAGTGTTTCAACCCCCTGTAAAAGTGAAGTATAGTCGACCCCTCTCTTAGTTTTTATTTTTCTTTTATATTATGTATATTCTATTTTTAGAATACATTCTTTGGTGTAATGAGGATGAGACACCTATCAAAGATTAGTTAGGGTTAAGAGAGTGAATTCCTCTTTTTCCCTTTTTGTCACTATAGCTTATGTGTAATATTTATGTTTATCATTATTATTTTGAGTCATCTACCCCTATAGAGACTATGACCTCTCTTCTTTCGGGTTTTGTCCATTTGATTTACAATAAGAGTTATTAAATTAAATATGCATAATGATTACTAGCTTACCTTTAGGCTCTAATCTTTAAACATTAATCATGGTGCCTATCATGTCAAATACATATGCATAAATTAAATAACACCATAATCTTAAAATATTAGAGGAAATTTCAACTTAAAAATGGCCATCTAAAAAAGACTTAAGAAATTAATAAAATAATATAATGTAGACAATATTTTAATATATAATTTCTATTATTTTACTTTTATATAATTTACACAATATATGTCACTTTGATCACAAAGACCCTATTTATTTATTTTATATTTAAATTAAGTTATGGGCACAAGATCTAATAAAATTTGTTTACCCAATTTTTTTTTTATAAAAAGATCCTATCAATCTATTTTATATTTAAATAAATTTATTAGCACAATATTTAATAAAAGTTGTTAACCCTTTTTTTTTTATAAAAAGACTTTATTTATCTATTTTATATTTAAATTATTTTTTGAGCACATTAATAAATTTTGTTGACCACATTTCTTTTATACAAATACTGTTTATTAGATATTTTATTTTTAATATTTAATATAATTTCAAGTCATATTGACTAATGTAAGGCTTAATATCATTAATAATAATCTCAATATTTTAAATTATAAGGATTAAGATATTAATTTTATTTCTAATATTTAATATAATTTTGGGTCACTCAACCAACATTCAGGTTTAGTGTAGGTAAATTTTATTATTAAAAAGTTCCACTATACTTAAATTAATAATTAAAAATTGTCGCCTAGTCACACTTGCATGGCTTTTCAAATTTAAATGATTTTGATTAGCTCACTCATTATGACGTGGATTTTTTCAAGGCCCATTTTATGTTGAAATTTGCTCTAATATACTTAATTATTTGAGGTCCAACATCGGCATATTATGTTCCCTTCCCTTAAAATAACATTGTCCTTAATATTCTTTTAATTTTCGGTAATCACCTATAGTCTTCGAATTTTTCCTTTATTCTATCTACTTTCTCCCTTTCAACATATACCTATTTCACTTCTTCAAAAAATAAATATGTTAAAAAAATCATCTTCATAATGACATATAGGGATTAGTCACCACGATGGTTTATCATCAAGATTATTTTAAAATATTCACACATGTACCTGCAATTTTCTTAAGTTGAAAAGAAAATAATTCACTTGTCATAACTCCCAATAACAAGTTATGACTGTAAAAATAAAAAGACAAAATACGTTTGATCTTTTACTTATCTCCAATGAAATTATCCTCATTTTCCAAAGAGTACTATAGCAAATTGTTTTTCATAGGTTTCATTGGATGATTACACTTCATCGTGGTGTTTCTGTCACATGGTAGTAATTTCTTATAGCTTCTTTAACATTCAAGGCTAGTTGGATATATTTGGTATTCTAACTTTGCTTACTATATCTATTATACATGTATATTTTTGGGCAAAAATCTTCAGACGTTACAACCTACTATTGCAATTGTGGACACAATTTTGTGGTTCAACAAATTGTTTATAATATAAAATCCAAAATTTTCATTTAATGCATATAATATTTACTAACGTCATGAAATTTACATATTTTATATAAGGTATAATCAACACAAAAATAAACAAAAACACAAGTTACCACAAATTGGTTCCTTTATTTCACTATGCCCTTCCCTCACATATTATTATATGATGGTTCAATCTCATAGTACAACAATCTTATGAGATTTTTATTAAATTATTTTCTTTTAATACTTTTAATTAATCCTTCCATCATTAAACAAATATGTCCAATTCATAATTTTAATAATATATGCAATGTTATTTAATCAAATCAATATATTTCAAAATCAAACATATACATGTTGTATGGCTATTGTTTGCTTATCAATTTGCCGTAGCTTTACTTTCTATACAACCCTATGTTACTTCTTTCACATATTTTACTCTTATAAGTACTTCTTAAGTACATGTGTAGAAAGTATTCAACTTCTCATGGAAGTTCTACCACACTTAAAACATATAGTGTTTATAATGGTATGAATGCCTCACCCAACACAAGGATGGCACCCAGCTATATAGTCCCTTGGGTGTACTCCCTTTCGGTGCTATTCAAGGTGTGCATCAATCTAAGTGATTTCTCATTCTAGTTGTCGCATATAACATTTAGGATCTTTCATGGAACCCTCAATTCTTGACAAGTGCTCTTCAAGTTGTTTATGTGTGCATAGAGAAATCAATCCTAAAGGTCTTATAACCTGGTTGTTCCCAAGGTTTGCTTAGTAGAACTTAGCTTGTTAGGGCCTCAATGCCAAGCCAATGCATCAATTAGGTTTATTAGACATTCACATATTCTTTTTATTATTATTATTCTATTAACAATATTTAATTTAGGTTTGTTTGTTAGGCAAGGAACCTCCCTCGTCCTCCTGCTTGTATGAGTAAGGTGAGTGTTTCATTGACTTATTCATTAATTTATTGAATGGCATACTCTTTATTATTACTAAATATATACTTTTGAATCTTTACAAAAATTTCCTTACGATTTCATTTGATTTCTTAATAGAAGTAGAAATAGTTTTGTATACTTATGCACATTTAAGAAAACATTAAATAATACATCACTATATTTGCATCTTTGTTTCAACATAAGTTTTTTATAAAATATGTTATAGACAATCATAAATAAATTTACTTCATAGATTCAAATGATAAAATACACATAAATAATTACAAAATACTTATATGTCTTGTGTAGAAAATTTCTCCATAAATCACCTAGGCAACTTTGAGCTTTGTACAATCATGTCCATTTGTTGTAATAGTTTATGTTTCGATAGCATTTTCATTATACCATTTCTTTCATACATAAGAGTTATCAACTATATTTTGTGAATTAACTATTTAATAAAGGAAATAAATCACCATAAGTTTATTGAAATAAATGTATTAATATGTATTAGGAACAAAATAAACTTATATGAATGTTTGCAAGGTTCTTCTTTCACAAAAACCATTTGGGAAAACCCCAAACCACCCAACCATAGGCAAAAAAGGACACATCAACTTTCTCTCCTTCTTCGTCACCCTCAAGCAAGGCCAAAGTGTCTCTTGGCCCATAATTGAATCTAGCTATAGATTTTATTCTCTATACTTTTAGGGATTATAATCTACAAGTTTCAATAGACACACCCATTTCGGGATCATAATAAGAATATCAGTAGTTCTCCTGCTTTAAAACTTTAAATGCTCGTACCCTATAGCCATAGATATTTTTAACTGAATCAGACCAACCCTAAACTTGGATCATCTATCTTGCAAATATATGTAAAACTATCATAACTAGTATGTTTGATGTTTGATTGGATGCTTCTTTTTGTTCTTAGTGTTTTGGCCCTCTTCTCTCTCATTTTCTTTTTTCGAAAAAGTGAATTATATGATGGTAGTCAACCCCTCTCTTGGTTTTCTTTATTCTTTTATACTAAGGATATTTTATTTTTAGAATACATTCTTTGGTGCAATGAGTTTGAGACACCTATCAAAGCTGGTTAGTTATGGTTATGAGAGTGTTCCCTTTCTCCCTTTTTGTCACTATAGCTTATGTGTAATCTTTATATTTTTCATTATTCTTTTGATTCACCCACCCCTATACAGACTATTACCTCTCTTATTTCAAGTTTTCTTCGTCCAATTTAGCAGAAGAGTTATTAAAATAAATATTCATCATGATTACCAACTTACCTTTAGATATCAACCTGTATAGTACACCAATCTTGGTGTATGTCACATATGTGTAAATCAAATAGCACCATAACCTTAAAACACTTAATTATTTGGGGTCAAACATCAGGCTATTATAGAAACCGAGTTAATCACTACAACTCTTCATGTGCATATAAATTGATACCAAGGGCGACATCGAGTTAACTTCGGGCCTTCATGTATCAATTTTTCATGGTGGAGGAATAATGTTATTGTTGGAACCTAATTAACCCACTATGTTTACCTCTATTGAGAGACCAATGGTCATTGAGGAATAAGGATTACCACCTTATTGCACGCCCCTTAGTAGATTTCAATGAGTGATTGAATCCATAGCCTACCCCAATGACAACATGTAACCTCTAATTAAAATCATGCATTTTTCAACATGTTAGATTGAAAGGAGAGCTAGTACACGAGAATAGGTAACCTATACCTCCTCTTCATAATAGTACTTGTTACTTGAAAAACTAGATTTCTTCCATGATCGAGGATATGTGGAATTGATTAAGATGCATGGACCCAAATGTAATGTGTGGACCCAGCTTTGATATGTGGACCCAATGTTATAATCGAAAACTCTTCAAGGAAGTACACCCAATGTCACCTCTATGTAACCCCCTTCCTCTGTAGACGCTTTTCCTTGTACCACAGGAGGATCCTTGAAACATGGTATGAATAGACCTATAATAAACAATAGGAACCAATTGTATCCCTACAACACTTTCCAATTGTTGGTATATCAATTCTTAGTGGAGTCAATGAAATATGTCTATGATAAAAATTTAACCTTGGAAGGCTAGGAGCACTTATGAATATGTAATTCAATTCTGTAATTTACTGTAGTAAAAACCAGCCATATAAAAGTGGAGATATCTCCCAAACCGATCATTGAAAACAAACAAATTTTACCTCCCTATGACCAATAGTGAGGGGCACACCTATTCTTCCTAGGGTGCACCTATTTTGATGGATGAAATATATTATTTAGCATTGATTAAGCCTACATGTATGCAACTTACCACAATCAAGTAAATCAAAAAATCCCTTGGCCTCAAATCCCCTAAGGTCCTCCTCGATGACCTTAGATTTGACCCAAATTTATCCTTTTCATTTATGATATATTGTATGGATATTAAACATACTACTGAAATTATCAACTTTAGAGAAATATCACTTAAGATAATCTATGGGAAAAAAGATAAATAATTTTAGATTTTAGCAAAAATATGAATTTTTTAGGGCTTTTCACAATATATGTTTTTTTGTATTTTTTACATACTATAATACAAAAATTTGATAAAAGAGATTCCAAGTGAATATGAGGGAAATAAATACCTAGGTATCTTCCCTTCAAGTCCAGTAAGTAATCATGGTTAGCATTCTCTCAAGAATTGACAATCCTATTTTGATGAACTAGGGAAAACCAAGAAACCCTAGGTTGTGTTGCTCTTGATGTAATTAGGGAAAGAGAGGTACCAGAGGTATAACATGAGAAAATATATGGAGAGGGATGTCTCACTTACAAGGCAACGCCTTTATGCATTAAAAAAGAACATGATTTACTCTTACCTTGGATGTCTCCAATAGTGCAAGAGAAAGAGAACCAAAGATTTTACCACAAACAAAGAAAAGAGAGAGAAGAATAACTTCTTAAGAATCCCTTTCGTTAAACAAGGATTTCGATATTAATTATCAACTTCAAACATCGAGAAAATTCCACATTGAAGCTTCAAGAGTGCCAAGAAGAGAGTGTGCACCACTATCCCTCCTAAACAAGAAGAAATAAGAAAATAACTTTATTTGATCCCATGATCTTTTGTTAAAATGAGAACAAGATTCCTTATTTATATGTGACTTAGGAAAAATTAACCTCCTTTCCAAGATAACCAACCTAAAATGTCTAAAATAACTTAAAATTATTGTTCAATGAGTTTTTTTAGGGTCTGTCACCCACAAGTCGGGGACTAGACCTCATTCAACATAAAATAATGATAAAATACGATGAATTGTTATAACTTGGATGAAAATTTGAGCATTGGATGAGGGTCTCATGCCCCATATAATCCAAACACTATGCTTTTCCCTTAACACTCTCCTCCTTTAGGTGGTACAACCTCTTCAAGGAATGATATCATCATCAAGTTGGATTGCTTGAGCCAAGAAAAGGGCCAATACATAATAAAAGTATGTCCAAGTGGGAATAATGAGATGTCCTAAAATGGGCATGATAACCCTTACATGTCAATCACCTCTACAAATATTTAAAAACAAGTGTGATTGGGAGTCCCTAATCCATGTGTCCCAATGGCATCATTCCAAGAAGAACTAGACACCAACATGGGGTGAACATGGGGCATAAATGCCCTGCATAATGGGGGACCTCCACCACATCATGGTGAATTCAGATGTACCACTAAGCCAAAACTCCCTTGAATCAAAACCAAGAGGAACTTACATGACTGGACCATGGTTCTAGATCCCCACAAGACCATTTTTTTTACATAAAATAATCCCAAACTTGGCTTTTACATAGAAAAAATAACCCCTCCTTTATGGAAATCGGGTATGGAACACTCTCGAGCATTTGGATGGTAACAACTAGCTCCAAGTGTGGTACATGTACTTATCCTAGAGGTATGTGAGAACCTCTAAATAATTTGGGACTTGTATACCTACACACACTTCAAACAACAATTTCATGAAAGGCATCATAGGTAGACACGTTCCTCCTACCTTGTTCAAATTAAAATTCTTATGTAAGATATTATGCAACCTAGCTACCTACTATGAGCATGATGAGAGAGATAAATTAAGTGAAATCATACCACCAATGAATTCAACTTAGAATATCATTCATGCTAGTACTTTTTTTTTTGGTAATAATGCAAGGAAAACCCACATCAACAATAAACTAAGTAGATTACATTACCTTCATTAGAATGTAATTGTACTGATATAGAATATCATGTTCCTATAAGCTTATAACTCTAGCGATAGAGATATATTTTATCACAAGCAGTTTCTCTCCATGCTTGGACTGGGCTCAAGTACATACCTCCTTAATCATATACCTCCTCTCCAAAATCTATTTGATTCCCAATTGTTTTTCAAAACCAGCAAGGAGATATGCATAGTGGGGTTGAAATTTTCTTTCCTTGTTGTTCATAAACCTTTGTATATGCTTGTCATCATCAAGCACCTTCCAATGTACCATATTCTCTAGCATGGATGGTCTGAACATTATTTCCATCTTCCCTTCTTTTACAAGGCCTTCACATAGAGACAAGTTGGAAGCAGAAAATGCAAATGCATTTGCTTATTGTTTATGAGCACTAGGGACCAATTTTAAAGATATAGCAATGAAATATTCCATGGCTAGATGGATTGCATCATTGTACCTTTCAACCTTTAATTTTTGCAGATTTTTTTTTATTTTACTTGCATCACAATAAGGTCAGAGTCTCTAATAATCTTTAACAATTTAATATCACAATCTTTAGCTAACTCAAATCCATGCAAAGGAGCCTCCGACTTAGCCATATTATTATAACCATCAAATTCAAAACAAAAAAGAAAAATGAGAAGTTGACCATATGGGGAATTTGATACAATACATGCAACCATACCTAACCAGGATTTGACCCCATTGAAATTCATCATCCAAAAATTACTAGTAGCTTCTTGTTGTCTAAAAGCCGCATTAGTCCTTGAGAATGATGGATAAGAATGTTGATAGAATTACACTATGTGAGAATGTGAACTCAGTTGTTCAACATCAGCCAAAGATATCCCCATATGCAGTACTTTATTATTATAAATGGTGAGAAAGCATGAATGAACTACATCCTAAGAAATATCATATGATATTGGTCTTCCAAGGTCTTCAAACTTTTCACTTTCCTCATTGGAAGAATCATAAGTGAGATCTCCCAGAAATTTCCAAGAATCCATACTCATATCATGCTCATCATGAAAATGTACAAAATCACATCCAAGGTGATGATCATTACTAGAAAAAAGATCCCCATACATGTCATCCTTAAGAGAACAAAGAGATGCATCCATCATGTATCATATGCTTATTTTTTTAAGAGGATGGTTTTTCGAGAGTTTCTTCATTGTGTTTTGAATCTGCATTAAAAAAAATTGGCTCTATCTTATCCAATCTAGCACCCTCTTCACTTTTGCATAGCGGGAAAACATCATGGACATCTACCTCAAAGCCTATTTTCATCAAATTCTCAAGAACAACTTTCTTGAACCTCGAAGAATCATAAAGGGGAGGATCAATAAAGCTCCAATAATCATCATTTTTTGTCACACGCTAAAATCCTACCATTTTCTCCAATTAGGGATTGTTGATATTCATATGTTTCTTCTTCAAATTATTTATCTCAACCTTCATCACAGACATTTTGAACTTCACTTTCTAGAGCATCTTCATCTTTACTTTCAAGAGTACTTCCTTCTTGGATCATAGGACTCGATATGTGGTCATCTTTAACTTCCTCATTAAAATATTGAATGGAAGACTCTTCAATAATGGATTATTCATGAGGGTTTTCTAGGGATTAATATTTGTCATTATATTCACCTTCAAGGGTTTCCTCTTTAACATGCTTTTTCCAAGGAGGGGTAGTCATGTCTTCGATAAGTTTTTCATCAAGATTAAGATCCCATTCCTTTCCAAATGTCTTGACTAAATATATGAGTGAAGGTATCCCTTTATCAAGAAGTGCATCATACAATACATCACATATTTCTTATTGCACAAATCAAGAGACATTATGAACCACTTCATTTTAGCATCCTCATGCACCACATCCTATACTGTAAGAAATCCCCTAAATAACATAATATGCATTGCAACTGTACTCTGATATTCACAAAATTTTGGGATGGATTCCTTCCAATCATTGTTATCAAACTGATTTGGATATCTTGGGATACCCATGAAATCCAATGTATCAAACCAACCAAGATGTGATCGATTATTAAGAAACCCCATATTACTTTTTTATTGATACCAAAAATGTTTGGATTCGCTAGAATGAGATTTTATTCTTGACCGATGAATGTGCTCACCCACACACTTGACAACGTGATCAATAGCTTAAGGATTTGTTTGGAAATGTACTTCATTGTTATTTTTTCTTCAGTGGAGTCACCAAATAAGACATGTCAAGTTAATATTCAACAAAAAATTACCTAATAATCTTACCAAATCTGTCATTCTTTCTATAGATATAAGGATTTGACCCATCATCTTCAAGTGCCGTCAGCAATGGAGCCAAAAATGTTACCTCAAAAAATAACTCTCTTCCACGATTAAGGATATGTGGACCCGATTAAGATGTGCAAACCCAAATGTAATGTGCGGACCTAGATGTGATATGTGGGCCCAATGCTATGATTGGAAAATATTCAAGGAAGTATACCCATTGTCATTTCAATCTAACATCCTTCCTATTTAGACCCTACTCCTTGGTCCATGGGAGGATCCCCAAAACATGGTAATGATAGACCTATAATACACAATAGAAACAACTCCAATCCCTACAACACCTATTGTTTGTTAGTAGAATGCTTCCTAATGGAGTCAATGAAATATGTTTGTGATAAAATTTTAACCTCAGAATGCTATGGGAACTCATGAATATGTAGCTCAGTTATAATTGCAATTTACTATAGTAAAAACCAACGAAAGAAAATTGGATATATCTCCCAACCTGACCATCGACAATAGGCAAAGTTTACCTCTCGATCTAACCAACAGTGAGGGGCATACCTATTCCTCGTAGGGAGCACATGTTTTGATGGATGAAATACATGATTTAGTATTGATTAAACCTACAGGTCTATAACTTACTACAACCAAGCAAATCAGAAAATTTCTTGGCCTCAAATCACCCTAGTGTCCTCTTGGGTGACCTTAGATTTAGGCCAAGTTTCTCTTTTTTTGGTATTTGTATGATATCTTGTCTAGATATGAAATATACTAATACAATTATCAATTTTAGAAAATAACAATTAAGATAATCTACAACAAAAAAGATAAATATTTTAGGATTTTTGCGAAAATATAATTTTTTAGGGTTTTTCTCTATATTTGTTTTTTTGTATTTTTTGCATAATATAATACAGAATAGATAAGAGAGATTCCAAGTGAAGATGATGGAAACAAATACCTAAGTATATTCCCTTCAAGGACACTAAGAAATCATGGTTAGCATTCCTCTCAAGAATTGACAATAATATTTTGATGAATTAGGGCAAAACCAAGAAACCCTAGGTTGTGTTGGTCTTAACTTAATTAGGGGAAAAGAGGCATGTCAAAGGCCTAACAAGAGAGACCCTCTAGAGAAATATGTCTCTTTTTAAGAAATAGCCTTTATACATTAAAAAACCCTAATTTGCTAGTCTTTCCTTGGATGTTTCTGATGGTGCAAATTCCTAAGAAGACCACAAAATAACCACATTCACACACTAGCACCCCTAGTCAAAGTTAAAAGTGGTTTGCAATTAATGCAGGCACTTGGATGACAGAATGATCAAAGTAGAGCACCTCAACTATCAATTAATGAGCTAGAAATCACCTATTAGACCAATATTGACGAGTATAGCCTAAGTTAGACCATGCAACATAAGCATGAGGAAAATGAAAATGTCTCCTAGGTAATGACCATGGTACTAAGGTATATTAATGATCTAACACCCCCCCTTAAGCATATAACTTAGTACAGCTTATACAAAATGATTTATTAATTCCTTGGCAACTAAGGCACAAGTCACCTTTTACCACAGAATTTTATTAGTCCATGTAACCAAGGTAAGGAGGAAAACCTCATGGGACAAAACCTCCCCTCAAAAATGGACATGACAGAGATGATCAAAAAAGTCTTCAACATGTTCTTTTCTTCACTTGAATGAGCTGATAGAACAACTTATTGTCTATGGACTTATTGAATATGTTGTGGATTCCAAGATCATGCATTAATGCATCAAAGTGTTGTAGGCAAAGATCATGTGGAGAGGCCCTTTGATGATCATCATTTGATGATGGAGGGGCATCATAAGAATGTATTTTTCTGCAAGCATACTCTGATCTAAAATCATAATCAACCATGGCAAATATATCTATGTAAACTCTTTCCTAAATAACATCAAAAGATTCAATAAAATCTGCCCGATCATGTGTAGCTGCCATACCATGAATAAAACCATGAATCTTCTTCCCAATTTGATGAAGAACCTTCATAAATCTGTAAAAAATATCATGAGGCTATGAAATATCAGGATTTATGTCATATACAACAGAAAAGATCATAGGTATGGTTTTTCCATGAGCGAATGGGTCCATAGAGAGAGAAGAGTGAGCAACTAGATCACATCTGCAGTTGAGCGAACCTGGAGGTTATGGAGAATTGATATTTGAACCATGGGTGGTAAAATAAAGTCTAGACATATGGACCAGAAGTCACATGAAGGCCAATAATATGGTTTTCCAACCAATGAAATATATAAAAGACATAAAAGCAACATATACAATTGACATAACACTAGAAACTAGGCAATTTTGAGATTTTCCAACTGGTGAACTTGAGGGTTGTTGGGTCTTTTTTCCATGAAATGGTTTGAGAAATGAGTATATGACTATCATAGTATATATATCATCCTATATATCACCTTCAGAAACAAAATGGGAAATATCTTATTGGATTGGGAAAGAAATTTCAGAAGACATCAAAAACTAGCAAAAAATGACTAGTTTTGGGAGGAAGCTTTGGTGAACTGATTGGGGTTTCTTCCAAGGAAGGGATGGAGGATTCAGATTCTAATATATCAGAAGGTAAATCAGAAATAGAGCCATTATAAATAGAGATATCAAAAATGGTTTTTACCCATGCATTCAATGCATTCTCATGCTTACCACTTCCTTGCTTGCACTCCCATCCTCTTGCAAATTCTAGAAGATCAATATGGTTCTCCTAAAGGAGTTTGTTCATGGTGTCCATATTCTTTCTGAAGCAAGATATTTCAATATTTGAATCTATGCAATAACCACATGTATTTCTTTCTCTCTTTTTCTCCTCATGGATATCGAACTCCCATCAGTAGAACTAGAGCTTTCTAAACTTGGTTGCTTCTTCTCTTTCTCTCTTTGCTTCAAATATTTCTTCTTTCCTTTGGCTTGATTTGATACACCAGAAGGAAGGGATTGTTATATGGTGGATTTGATGGTACCCATTTGTATGATATTGTCTTTCTCCTAAGTCAAAGACTCCATGAAGTATGCTAGCGTAGGCATCCTCCAATTTCTAGTTGTAATCTTGCTTGAGTGGAATGTTGAAACAAACACAGAATACTCAGGCCTTAGCTTAGAAAGGTTGGACAAGATAATTTTATCTTTTTCTTCTCTATGCCACACTATTTTAGCTGAAGTACTAGCGCTCTGAACTTGGTAAAGAAGTCTTGAATGGTCTCATAGTGAGCTGGTCTTAGGGAGATTAGCTCATTCTCAATCTAATCGCCTCTCATCTCATTAGTCTTCCCAAATAGTGACTCAAGCTTGAGCCAAACTTCATTTAGTGTGCCAAGAATCTCTACATGAAAGAGGATATCCCTCAAAATGCTGAGGAAAATCTTTCCAAAAGATTCATCAAGTCAATTGAAGTACTTAGCTTTCTCTACTGCAAAGTTGGGTTCGACTTTAGTCCCCATGGTGACTCTATACAGGTCTTTCAGCCTTCCATTCAAATTAGTTGAATGGTATAAGAAATAGATGAGTCTGCTCCATCCTTCTTGCGCAACCTGTGACAAAAACACTGTAGAACCCGCAATGCAAACACTCAGATTTTCTGGAAATATGCCCTAAATAGCAACTCAAACCTCTCTAGATTTATTTGCAGCTCCAACTATCTCTGATACCATGTGAGAATTGCTTCATAGTGAAATCTAGGAGCTAGATAAATATTCACAATCAAAGTATTTGACAAAATATGCAAGAGAACAACAAAAGAGACTGAAATAGCACATGTTAATGGTGCTAATAACTTATCATTATATTACAGTACATCTTGTAGATGTATATGGTACATATTTATAATACATTGGGGAAAATTAGTGAGCCCTTAGAGCCCATCTGAATGCATACAAGTGTCAGGATAGTATTTGACCCCTAAACCCCATAGGTTGACCAATAGGCTTCCAAACCTAACCAAACAATCACGAATCCATGTATGAACATGTAAGGAGCGTGCATGGTTCATAAATTAGGGAAGGCTGAGCATGGGAGAGAACATGGGTGAGTGAGAGAGTCTCTAGGAGCCAATAAATGCCCAAGAAGACCACAAAACAACCACATTCACACACTAGCGCCCCTAGTCAAAGATGGAAGTGGTTTGCAATTAATGCAGGCGCCTGGATGACAAAATGATCAAAGTAGAGCACCTCAACTGTCAATTAATGAGCCAAAAATCACCTATTAGACGAATATTGACCAGTATAGCCTATGTTAGACCATGCAACACAAGCACACGGCAACTGAAAATGTCTCCTAGGTAGATGACCATGGTACTAAGGTATACTAATGCCCTAACATACCAAGTAAAAGAGAAGATAAATAATTGTGGTTGAGAAAGTAAGTAAATCCCAAGAGTCGTGAAAGTGAAGGATAAAGAAATGCAACATAAATATGAAGGTATTGTTTCCCATACAAGTTCCCCTATTTTGGTAAGGGCTAGCTCCAAGTCGAAAGAAAAAGACTTTGCGATGGAGGTAAAGAGAATTTTCAAACTAGAGAAAGGATAGATATTCATGAAGAGAAGAGTAGAATTAGAGTGAATGAATGTCTAAAAAGGAAGAGTCTGAAGGAGAAATAATACTTTTGGAAATTTATGGTCTCAAATGTTAGGAGAAAACTCAAAGAGTGCAAACTATGTGAAAAAGTGAAGCATACATAAAGTCTGTGATGTGTATAAAGAAGTGAATCCTAAAAGGAAGGTCCAGTGGAATTATAACCCTAAGACATTCCAAAACTCATGTATATGAATAAGTAGTCCTTTTTAATCATTTTGTCATATCTTGTAGTTTTCTTGTGTAGGGTTACTTTTATGTTCATTTCTCTTCACTACAAATAACATGTGAGATGAGAATTTGACTGTGCAAGGCTTAAGTGAGTTTATTTCCCTTTCTTGCTATGACATTTGGCACGTGGCCAATTTGTGTATTATTGAGCATACAACTGCTATAAAAGAATTTTAAAATGTGTAGTTATGAAGGGTAAGCATGTGACTTTTGGTAACAAAAGTATGCATAAAATAGTGAGTTAGGGGATGTCTCATTAATACAAATGTTAGGTGGCCCTTACAAATCAATTTTGAATGTCTTGCATGTATCGACCTTGACCAAAACCCTATTGTCAATTAGAAATATTCCAAACATAGATCGATTGTGCAAGTCAATTATATTGGTTGAGATCTCATGAGTGAGGATGGTAAATTATCCCAAAGGAAGAAGGGATGGTGATCTACATAAGTTTTGCATAGATTTTCAAAATTATTAAGTATTTGAAGTTGATTATGATTGAGCAGCAAAAGTTTCCTTTTGGCATTACATATTCCAGCACTCAAGTGCACAATCCATGGAAACAATAAGAAAAGAGGGACTTGTGGAAGACCTAAAAGTACACATTGGGAATATGTGAAGGGTGCAACTTGAGAAAGAAACATAGATGTCTTTCACAAAATGTGGCACAATAAGAGCCCAAGGGAAAATGGAGTTGGTACATAAGACATTTGCAAATCAACATCAGACATTGGAACATGATCAAACATTTCATTATTACTCAAATCAGAAATTATAGCTTGAATTATCACTCTTTGGAAGGCCTTTTTTAATTTGTCACTCCTTATACTCGTTATTCTTGAAAACCTCTACTCGATCCTCCTTCTCTTCAAATGATTTTATTGGAAATCATGAGGGCACAAGTAATGATAATATTTCAAATACCTAGTTTATATCTAGGCTAATGATGTGAATCAACATGAAGTATTGTCTAGTTTGTGTTTCCTTCCTATATAACTAATGGACAAGGGAAATATCATCATTCTTTGTCACAAGGACATCGAGAAATAAAAGGGGCATATTGTCTTCTAATTCCATAGTCAATTGTATTTATTTCCACAAACCATTAAGTTGTTCAACAAATATCTCCAATTTGTATTTGTCATGGGACCAATTAACATTAATATCATCAACAAACCTAACCCGCCACTTGGGCTTAAAAGGGAAGGATGTAAGGGCTTTCTTTTCAAAATTTTCCATAAAAAGATTAACCCTTTCCAAGGAGAGTGAAGGTCCCATAATGATCCAGGAGGATATTGGTGGCCACACACCTATTCCACTCGGACCCCCACCATTGTTTCTTTCAGTTTTCCAGTTTCCTTAATTGTAGCACAATTTACTATTTTTGGCAGTTTTCGAATCCTAAACTTTCAGAGCCATTTTGAGGCCCTAAACAACATTTTTTCAACATCGAATGGTCGGGAAAATATGAGTCCGTTTTGGACTTGATATTTGTTGTTTATGTATGTATCCCTTGAATAGATCTTTCTAACGATGTATCATACGTGTCAAACGGAGGTAGTATACTAAAGTTACGACCCCGGGAAATTGATGTACCAAGTTACCCAATGGGGCCCGCATTCTAGTGTTTCACCTCCTAAGGTTAGGTTTTTGGATGTGTAGGGTTTCCATTGTTTCTCAATAATATATAGGCCTTTGAGCCTCATTGTAACACAGAGTTCAGAGGCATGTAGTCGCCACATCTCTTTTCACAGATAAGCTACCAGCACTCTAGCTAGTTTATTTCCATTTTGTATGTAAACAAGTTTTAGTTCTTTAATTAATGAAATGAAGTGTTATTTCCATTGCATCTTTGTTTCTATGGTTATTTGTGGATTCGGTTGCCTTCCTACATAAATCCGGATCAGTGGTATCAGAGCAATCTGCTCTTTCTCGATCCTTCTTTGCATGTCCCCAACGAGGGAAAGGTATAAAGAGTTAGGGCTCAATCTGGTTGAACCTTTGCAAGATCAGCCTCGCAAATCCCAACGGCCACCCATGGGGGAAGAAAAGAAAGACGAGGGCGCAGAAGATCCTATCAAAATGTTGCTCGAGGAGGCCCTTGAAAAAAAAAGGAACGTGATGATGGATAACTTCACCCAGATCCTTCAACGACTTCCCGCTGACGGCACATCTGCATCTAGCAGCCATTTTGGAGGTGCAACCCCTTTTAAGGTACAAATAAACTTTGACATTCCCATATTTGATGGTCGAATAGATGCAGATGCCGTAGATAGATAGTTGAATCTATTAGAAGGATATTTCTCTGTTCATGACTTTTTCAACCGGGAAAAGATTACTTTTTCACTACTCAAAGCCGCCCCCCATGTCAAGGACTGGTGGGAAACATACTGTGAGAGAAAGGATGAGGAGGAACCCTCTATGTTCTCGGCCGTACCCACTTGGAATTCTTTCAGAGATTCCATAAAGGGACAATATTATCCGGTGCAAAGCTATGAGGACAAGTACATACAATGGACTATGTTGCGGCAGCAAAGAGATCAAGATGTGCATGAGCTGACGAATCTGTTCCATACCCTGCGCACCAAGTTGGGTATCAAATATTCAGAGAAACATTTGGTTCTGAAGTACCACAGTTATCTAAACATATACATTCAGGAGGAAATGGATTTCCTCAACATCTCCTTGCTTGGTACAGCATACCGGTATGTTGCCAAAATTGAGCAAAAATTCAAACAGAAAAAGCGAGACTTTGGATCTATGAATCAAAACCAAGGGAAAGGTGCCCCCAAACTGCAAAACCAAGGACACAGCCAAGGCATGGCGACCCAAGAAAACTTTCCAAATCCACAAGCAAAGAGAAACACTGCAAAGCTGAAGAAGGAAGCGGGAAAGTGGTGCGAGTTCCATAAGAGCCCCACTCACAACACAAGTGAGTGTCGGGTCAAGCAGTCACTGATGGCCGAGATAAAGGCTTCTGAATCAGATGCATACTCTGATACTGAATCAAAACCCGAGATGGGGAATGACAGAGGGAAGAATATTATCGATGCAGAGACCAACGCCACTATTTCCACCACGAAGATCCAAAAGGAAGAACTAGAAGATTCAGAGGAGGAGGAGCGTATTTTCCACTCCCATATGTGGGTAAAGGGTTCCCCGCTACAGTTCATTGTCGATAGTGGGAGCCAAAAGAACCTGATTTCAGCAGAGATATTGAAGTGGTTGGGCTTGCAGACCATAGCACACCCGCAGCCATACACCATCAGGTAGCTTCACCAAGGACGGGATCTCTACATCAGCCATAAGTGTCTCCTTCCCTACATCATCAATCCCTTTGTCGATGAGGTATTATGTGATATTGCTCCTCTTGATGTTTGTGATGTATTATTAGGTCAACCATACTTATGGAAGCGACATGCTGTGTATGAGTCTTGGCTTCGCACTGTTATTATTATGTTGGGAAATAAGTTGTATAGGATACTAGAGGTACCACCTCCTGCCGCTATCTCTTTGGTTACTGCAAAACAATGCAGTAAGCTCATTTCCAAAACTGGGAAGTTTGTTTTCTTGATGATCTTCCCTCAGGGAAAGAAGAAAATCGTGGCCACGACCTCCAGACAGGGCCCCTTCGCATGACAACAACAAATGGACAAGGTTGTGGAGGAGTACCAAGACATATTCACCTCACCCACCGAGGTGGCTCTGCACGGTCAGGTCAAGCACCCCATCGATCTAACCCCAGATGCGCCGCTACCCAATGGACCGATCTATTGATGCTCTATTCTGGAGAATGATGAAATCAATAGGGAAAATTCAGGAGTTGCTATAGAAGGGTCACATCTAGCCAAGTTCATCGCCCTGTGGGAGCCCGATCATGTTGGTACAGAAGAAGGATGGGACTTGGAGACTCTGTATTGACTATTGGGAGCTAAACAAGATCACTTTCTAGAATAGGTACCCGATCCCATGGATTGATGACCTCCTGGACTAGATTAAAGGGGTGAAATATTTTAGCAAGATCGACTTAAAGTCCGGGTATCACCAGGTACCGATCGAACCGACCGATGTGTGGAAGACTGCCTTCAAAGCCAAGGAGGGCCTTTTCGAATGGTTGTTCATGCCTTTCAGGCTGACGAATGCTCCCGCAACCTTCATGAGACTGATGGACGACATCTTGTGTCTATTCACCAACTCATTCGTAGTAGTGTACATGGATGCCATCCTGATATTCAGCCAAATTTAGGAAGAGCACCTCCACCACATCCGACAGGTCCTCGAAACACTGCGGCAGCACAAGTTGTATGCCAGTTTGGACAAGTGCACTTTTGGCATGACCTAGGTTCAGTATCTGGGATACATTATTGATGAGTGTGGGGTACATGTGGATCCAACCAAGATCCAAGTCATTCAGGATTGGCCAACCCCAACTACTCTAACAGAGCTTCACAGCTTTTTGGGCCTTGCTAATTTCTACCGCAGGTTCATGTTGGGATTCTCTCATATCACTTGGCCCTTGAGTCAAGTCACCAAGGGAGGAGCGAAAGCAAAATTCTTCTGGTTGGAAACTCAATAGAAGGTGTTTGCAGAATTGAAACATCGCCTCTGCTGTGCCCCAGTGCTCACATTACTAGACTTGCAACAACCATTTGAGATCAAGATAGATACCTCTAACTATGCTATTGGGGCAGTCCTTACTCAACAAGGGCATCCAGTGGAATATCACAGTGAGACACTGTCCGACACAGTTTGCAAATATCCCATTTATGACAAAGAGATGTATTCCATTGTACAGGCTTTCAACAATGGAAGCATTACATTTTGGGGAAGGAAACGATCATCCACGCAGACCACCGACCCTTGCAGTTCATACAGACACAAGGGAAGTTATATAATGATCGCCATCAGAAGCAGTCCACATATCTACAACAATTTCATTTGAACATCAAGTATACGAATGGAAGCACCAATAATGTTGCAGACTACCTCATCCGACCACCGATCGTGGCGATAACCACCATGCTCAACTCTTGTGGGAATGAGATTTCTAATTGGCTGCTTCTCTACAAGAGCAATCTAGAATTCAGCCACACATACAAGATGCTCTTGGAGGGACACCAAGTTCCAAATTTTCACCTCCAGAATGCACTACTATGTCACATGGGACACCTTTGTGTTCCTTCAAGCGAGCATGCCAAGATGATTTAGGAAGTGCACTACAGTCCATTTGTTGGGAATTTCGGGGTCGAGAAAATAGTGGCAGTACTGCAGAAGTATTTCTATTGGCCAAACCTTCGACAAGACATCAGGAAGTACATTCGATCCTGCACTGCATGCGCCATTGCCAAACCATCCATCAAAAAGCAAGGTCTCTATACTTCGTTTCCTACCCTTTGTCGACCTTAGGGATCCATCTCCATGGATTACATGTCGTGCCTTCCTTCTACTAAGCACGACAACGACTGTGTGTTTGTGGTCGTTGACAGATTCTCAAAGATGGCCATAATGGAATCCTGCAAGAAGAATATCACAGCAGAAGCCACCACTAAACTCTTCTTTGAATGAGTGTGGGTACACTTTGGGATCCCATAGTCTATAATCTCATATCAGGACAGCAGGTTCCTTAGTACATTCTGGTCTATCGTATGGTTAATGCTAGACACCAAGCTCACAAATTCCACAGCTTTCCATCCCCAGACTGATGGCCAGACAAAGGTCGTCAACAGGATGATCGTACACATTTTGCGCATGTACAACTCAAAGCATCCACGCACATGGGATGAGAGCCTCCCCTATGTACAACACAGCTATAACCGGGCCCTCCACATCTCAACTGACCACAGCCCCTTTCAAGTGGGCTTGGGATTCGAGCCACTATGTCCCATTGACGTAACCATGCCATTTGCAACTACTCAGGCTGATTTAGCTCATATCCATTCTGAAGTTTCCAATGCGAACAGCTTCATTGAGCACATTCAACACATTTTCCAACATGTTCATGACATATTGGATAGATCCAATGCTAAGTACAAGCAGCGACATGATCATCATCAGATGCAACACAACTTCCAAGTGGGAGACAAAGTGTGGCTACATTTGCAGAAGGAGCGCCTCGCTGGACCCCACCGCAAGCTTCGCCCGCTCCGATATGGGCCATACACCATCACCAAGGCTATCAAAGGAAATTCCTTCGAGATCAGTATTCCACCATTCCTTGGTCTGCACCCAGCATTCAATGTGGACCGCCTTCGACCCTACTTTCGACCTCTACTGGACACATCAGACGTGGAAAAACAACTCACACTAACAGAGTTAAACCCCGACTGCATGGAACAAGCCACAACTGATCGAATTATATACACACAAATCAAGAACACCCGCTAGCAAAAGATCCAACTATATCGAGTTGTCAAAGCAGGCCAACTCCTTCACCAGGGAAAGTGGCTCACCAGGGACCAAGTTCAGCAGAAGTTTCCTCATCTCATGGAGGAACTCAACGCAATGGGGACCATTGCTTCCTAAGGGGGGAGGAATGATCCAGGAGGATATTGGTGTCCACCCACCTATTCCACTTGGACCCCCACCATTGTTTCTTTCAGTTTTCCAATTTCCTTAATTGTAGCACAATTTACTATTTTTGGTAGTTTTTAGGTCTTAAACTTCCGGAGCCGTTTTGAGGCCCTAAACGATGTTTTTTCGGCATCGAATGGTCGGGCAAATATGAGTTTGTTCTAGAATGGATATTTATTATTTATGGATGTACTCCTTGAACATATCTTTCTAACGATGTATCATGCACGTAAAACGGAGGTAGTATGCTAAAGTTACGACCCCATAAAATTGATGTACCAAGTTACCCAATGGGGCCCACATTCTGGCGTTTCACCTCCCAGGGTTAGGTTTTTGGATGTGTAGGGTTTCCATTGTTTCTCAATAATATATAGGCCTTCGAGCCTCATTGTAACACAGAGTTCATAGGCATGTAGCTGCCACATATCTTCTCAGAGATAAGCTACCAACACTCTAGCTAGTTTATTTCCATTCTGTATGTAAACAAGTTTTAGTTCTTTGATTAATGAAATGAAGTGTTATTTTCGCTGCATCTTTGTTTCTATGGTTATTTGTGGATTCTGTTGTGTTCCTGCATAAATCTAGATCACATAACCACACCACGAGTTTGTTCATAAATTTCACATGGAAAGCTAACCAAAGTATACACAAGGAGAATGTCTACCATTCTATTGGTTCCTTGGTCAATGATTTTTTCAATAGCAACAACTTCAAAAATGGGGATAATTCTGAGAGAAAGAATCTTGAGGACAAAAATGTAGAGTGCATAATGAATTGCTAGGATTCATTTTTGGAAGCCTATCAATGTGGACACTACTCAACAAACAGTGATAATAAGTTGATATGTCACTTTTGACAAAGAGTCACTTTCATAGAAGCAAGTGGGAGTGTAAAGCATGGAACCTCAAAAGAGAAAGATTCAAAGTGTTGGATTTCAAATGTAATGAAATTGTTGAAATCTCATACATACAAAATGAGGCAAGAAAGGAATCTCGTGAAGACACATGAAGTCACACAAACTCATGCGAGCATAATATTCCCAAGTAGGAAAAGGATCTTATTGGAAAAAAAGTCACCCACGTAGGAAAAGGATCTTATTGGCAAAAAAGTCACCCATGTAGGAAAAGGATCTTGTTGGCAGAAAAGTCACCCACTTAGTAAAGTGGATGAAATAGGTGTGTGGAAACCTCTACTATTAATGAGATCAATAAGGTTACAAAATCCTACAAGGATGGCAATTGAATCATACGATAAGTCACTCACTTAGTAAAGTGGATGAAATGGGTGTGTGGAAACCTCTACTATTAATGAGATCAATAAGGATACAAAAGCCTACAAGGATGGCAATTGAATCATATGGTTTTTGTGTGAAAGCTTATAAGCCAATATCTATTTGTAGAGATTACTTCAATGTTTAAGCCTTGATGTTACTTTAATCCATGCAAAATATTGGTTTGAGTCATACCAGGATGGCAATTGAATCATACGATAAGTCACCCACTTAGTAAAGTGGATGAAATGGGTGTGTGGAAACCTCTACTATTAATGAGATCAATAAGGATACAAAAGCCTACAAGGATGGCAGTTGAATCATATGATTTTTGTGTGAAAGATTATAAGGCAATATCTATTTGTAGAGATTACTTCAATGTTTAAGCCTTGATGTTACTTTAATCCATGCAAAATATTGGCTTGAGTGAGCATGTTGAAAATGGAGAAATTTGAATATATACAATGTTGTAGTCAATTTAATTAGAAGTGTTGTGGGAAGTTAAGCTTGCAACAAATTTGCAAAAGTTCACAGTTTCATAAAGCATGTTTGTGAGGGTAAGACAAGTTTGTAGGTTTTACAAAGTGAAAAGTTTGCAGGTTGTTGCAAAATGAGTTTGTGGGTTAAGGTTATGTAAAGGTAAGTTTTGCATATAACATATGTGAAAGTTTTGAAGTGTTGCAAAGGAAACTTAAATATCGAGGTTGACTTGAGAAGACAAGGTTATGGATCTCCAAAGTGTTGATGCACTTGTATATGCAGATGCAGAAGCTTGTAGAAGTGAGTTCTCGTGCTACAACAAAATTTTATGAATGTGATAGAATGCTCAATTGAACAAATATGGATTGAGGAATGCTATGTAATGGTAGGAAGTTGCAGAATCCAACAATGAATATGTAACTATCATGTAAAGGTACAATATGTGGTTTACTATACATATGGTAATGCCTATGATTCTGACTTTGTACAATCAATCTTGTAATCCTTTTATGGAAATTACATTGTGTTATTCCATGTGACTGATATGATTTAATTTCCCATTGTTTACTCATGTAATGAATGAATTTTGACACATCATTATATTATCTTAGTTTGTTACCTTCCCTAGGTTACCCATGCCATGGAGTTGTACCCACTTTTGTACCAGCTATGAACACTGTATTCTTGAATCTTAAATGCAACATTTGTACATGGTCGATTGTTGAGGATTAAATCTTAAATGAATCATCTTTACAAGGTGGACCTTTGCGGATTGAAAGTTGTTTATAACATATGATAGAATTGCTAGATGGATTAGAATAGATCCCATGAATTATAGAGGAAATGCCTACTTCAATTCAGTTCATGTTGGCAAGGGGTTGGGGTGAGTGAGTTGCGCAACGTCACGGCAGCTACGCAAGCTCACACGGCACCGTTCAAGGGTCGTTTAGCACGATGAGCGGAGAAGTAACCACTTTTTGAATATTTTATGTATATATGGGCCCAATTTTGTTGTAATAGGTCAGTAGCTGTTAGAAATTAGTTAATAGTGGACCCTTGAGGTGAAGGCGTAAGCCTATTTATAGATCCATTTTTGTAATGATAAATAGACATGATTTTGGCATTGCAACTGGCACACTTTGTGCTAGGGATTGTTCTGTCTTGACTACAATTTTGTCTAGGTTTCTTTTGATGCACTCTCCGGTTTTGGAGAAGGATGGTGTAATGTGGCATGTTTGGGAAAGAATAATATAAGATGTGCTGAGTATGGTTCAATCTTTATCTATTGTCTATTATGATGTGGCAGTACCGCTTTTTGTTATAATGATGCAATGCAATTTATGTAGATCTGTTACGATGTTATGATTATGCTTCTGAAACAATGATGCGACTTAGTTTCTCCTTGCTCTGTTAATGTGATATGTTAAATCTCTGTGATTGTTGAATGCAGTATGATGTTTCATGATTAATGATGCGATAAGATAGGGTGCTCACATAAGTCATGCCCCCCCCCAGTCGAATCCTCATGTCCTCCTTCCCCACTGTCAGAAACTCGGTTCTGACAGCTCTCCCTTGAACGCCTCGAGTGAGACCTTGTCTGCTTCGTAGACATTATTGGGCACAGTGAAACCTATTCGGTTCGGTGCTCAAGGAGATCGCACTGCAGGACATCGACAGAGCTGGAACCCTTGTCGATGGGGCTTTGTTGGTGGGTTGTGCCAAAAAATGGTTCCATTGCCCGGACTGAGTTGAAACTAGGAGGTGGATATGTTCTGGCATCTAAATCGATCAGAGATCGAGGATTAGTTTGATCAGAAGTTGCGGGAGTTTGCTGAAGCTGAAAACCAGAACCCAAAATTGTCGACAAGTTAATGGCTGGCTAGATATATCCATGACGGTCCTCATGAGTGGTACTTTTGTGAATTTCTGGTACTCTTGCATGAATGGTTGACCAAATTTTCTAAGCAAAAGACGAATCTCCAAGGAGGAGAGCCGACATCCTGAACCCCATAATTGATCCAGGCACTGCATGAAACTAGCAACAAGGCATCGCGGGAAATTGAGGTATGGTTGGATAGTATCTTAGTTGGATACATCACTGAATTTGTTGTTGATACTAATAAATCTTTTAGCGAAGCAGAAAGGGAATTTTTCAGTGGACCTCATGGTCGGTTCTTATTGTCGCTACAACTGTCGATTAAGCAACTAGTCTGTGAAAAGGGTATCCTAAAGATGGACCAAGAGTAGTGAACCTCTGGTGTGTGGGGGATGTAGGCACTGCGACCGGAAGGGGGAAAATGCAGAAGGAAATAAGGGGTAGATGGGCATGAGTTCTGGTGAGAACATAAAGGTCGTTGAAGAAATAAGTGGTTGTACGAGGGGAGGAGCAAGGTTTCAAGAAAAGAGGCAGAGGATGAGAGAAGGTCCTGCTGAAGTCGAAGTGCGATACCGTGAAGAACAACCACACGGGACGAAGTGACCTTTCTGTGACGACGAGGATATACAAGCCCAGGCTACACCTAGAAGAATGACAGGATCGAACCCTAGCGGTAGTGTGCCTACCCCTCCGTGCACTACTCCACCACAAGGAAGGAATGCGCATTCTACGTCGACTTGCCCGATGTGTCAACAACAGTCTAGTAATAAAGCACCAGCAGGAGGAAGAAGGCTCAGAATGGCGGGTGACGAGATGAAGTTGTAAATATTCAATGGAAATGGCACTGATGATCTAGAACAGTACTGGTTCTTATGTGAAGCTATTTGGACTGCTCCACAAACCACCAATGATGATGTCAAGAAAAGTCAAGTAGCCACTACTCTGAGGGGCCGTGCATTGGAATGGNCCAAAAACAAGAAATACCTGAAAAATGTGATGATGACATCATCATCACATTTTTTCAAGTATTTCTTGTTTTTGGGGTAGCGGGGTCCATCAAAAGTATGCAGTGTGGGTACTCGTTGGATGCAGAATCAAATTTCGCATTCAACGAGCTCTCCTGATTGAAATTTGAGTAAAAACACAGGGAGATATGTCGAAAATACAAACACAAAAAGTAGTTTTTTTCTTTCTTCCTCCAAAATTAATTAATATTATTTTATTATTTTAACTATTATTTTATTATTTTTCTTAGGAGGCCCATTTTAGACCCCAAAATTCCTCTAATGGAGATTCACATGAGTGCCTCAGGGAGGTACTGCAAAAACATTGAATGAGATCAGGATAGGGCTATTTGAATAATTTAAGAAGCTGAAGTCCGAAGCTCAGTACATTACTGAACTGAAAGAGATCAAACAATTCCCCAATGAAACGATTTGGGATTTTGATCAGCGATTTAAGACATTGATGGCTCGGGTCAGTTTTTAGATGAGTGATGTTCAGCACAAGGAATGGTTCATTGCAGCACTTGTCCTACATATTCAACAACCATTAATGCAGCAAAAGATTGTGACACAGAGCGAGGCTCTGGAGACCACGATGAAACTGGAAGCATCACCAGTAAGAGAAACTGATGTTGGAATGAATCAAATTCAGGCGCAGCTGGCCAATGTAGCGATGTAGCTGCAAGACATCAAAAAGGCCAAGGAGGATCGTGATGATATTTGGTGTACCCGTTGCCATGCTGGGGGACATACCAAGGATACATGTTTGACATTTCGAAATTATTTGCTATCAGGAGCGCCTAATTCGTTGATAGTGCTGGTGCACCATGGTGTTATATCTTCCAGGTCTATGGTCATCGACACAAGAACTGTGATTACATGCAGAAGATGGTTACCAAAGCAGACAGCTTGTACTGTACATTTTGTCATTCAGTTGGACATGACGACACGAACTGCTGCGCTTATGATTTGCTCCAAGAAAGGACATACGATTCATACTTTTTGAAAAGGGAGGAACCCCGGACAACGCAAGCACCGCCGCAAGTAGCGCAGCCAACAGTAGAGGTACCGTACACACCGCCGCCTCCATTGCAGTTCGTCCATGCGCAACCCCAGCTGCAGTTTGTAGCACAACCACATTTTGCACCACAACTGCAAATAGTCATACAACCACAGTATAGCCAGGTGCAGCAACCACAGTATAAGCAGCCACAAGTTGCGCAATATCTTCAGCAACAACTTCCACGGCAACAGCTGGCTCAACCGCAGTTCCAACAGGGATGATTCCGTGGAGGATTTAGGGGTCGCGGCAGAGGCTTTGGTCGAGGAAGTGACCGAGGTTGGGAATCCATTTAGTGTTATACATGTGGGATATTCGGGAACTATCAGAGAGAATGTCCTCATGCACAGTGTACATACTGTACATCCATTAATCATAACGTCGAAAAATGTCCTCAGTTGATCGTGAAATGGCAGGCTGGAATCTATTCCCCAGTTGCAGAACACCCAGAATAAGAATCAGCCTCTGTTCCAGGTACAGAATCAGCCACCCTTGCAAGGTCAAATCCCACCGCCGAATCAAACTCTGACTCAGAATCCACCCCAGTCTCAAAATATACCAATGAATCAAGCTACGAATCAGCCAGGAGCTCAAGCCCAGAACTTGCATCAAGGACCAACAGTTGCAGCAATCCATGCAAAACCAAGGATGAAGGATGTCGATCTCGGGATTGTCACTCGTGTTGGCATGACAATTGGTGATGATGGATCATGACAACCTGTTCGACTTACTGGCAAGAAAAAGGTTGCATTTGATATTGCAACAAAAAAAGACACTTTCTTTGAAGCGAAGCAGGCGATTGGAAGGAATCCAGGTAAGATGCCAATTATTGACATGCCTTTTGCTTTTGACCCATTTGTAGAAGCAGGACCATTGCGGCAGCATGGCACTCTGCGTAAGTTTTTTGAAAGTTGTCTATCATTGGAAAGGGACTCGGACGCCCTTGTCGAGCTTGAGACATTGTTGCACCTTCCGAATAAGGAAGTGAAGGATACTGCTGTGAATTCCTTGCAAAAAAGAAAGACAGGCAAGGAAATGAGGATGAATATCCAGATTGGGGATTATGAGGTTGACTGAGTCATTTTGGACCTTGGATCTGATGTCAACATTCTGACAAAGCAAACTTGGCAATCAATGGGGAATCCAATGCTAGGATGGTCACCAGTGCAGCTGTGGTTAGACAATCAGGCGAAGGTTCAGCCCATCGGTCGTGTTTCAAATTTGGTTGTTGACATTGAAGGTATGAAAACACATGTTGACTTTGATGTGATAGAAGTTGTAGAGGATGGTGGTTCCTATCCATCGCTACTAGGAATTGGGTGGGTTAATGATAGCATGGCAATTATCAACTTCAAAAACTGGGTTATGACGTTTGAGAACCAGGATGTTAAGGTCATTTGTCCTATGGACCCTCAGGAAGGATGACGCTATATTGAACCAATGAAGGATGAAGTCAGGAGAAGTTGGGATCAGGCATACAACATCTCCGAGGAATACATCCATCCCACTGTCAAAGGCAAACTTGGATGGTGTAGCACAAGTTCCACGTCCTCATATTCTGATGATGCTCTAGAAAATTGGCAAAATCAGTTGCATGAGGTATCATTCCGGAAGTGTGGGTTAATTACGCAGTCTCTCTGACATGTTGCAACTGAGATGGTCGATTTTCCCATTTATGAAGGACTACCAGGACTCTGTGAGTTCTTTCAAGAATTTGAAAAGAAAGTGTTAGAACCGCAAAGGATATTGGATCTTGATGTAACACTAAAGGCTACCTCGGCCCACTGGTGGGCGACACACAAACGGACGATCCACGACTGGGAGCAGTGCCGAAGATTGATGATGGTTCATTTTGGTGATGTAGAGGTTTACCATGCTGGGAGATATGATGGACAGAATTACCTCGCCAGTCATTTGATCGAATGTTATATGTTATGGACATCGCGACCCAAAGATGAGTGGGTTCATGCTTTTGTTCATACTCTCAAAGAAATGCCACAGTCCTGGTATGTAGTAGCAAAGTTGTGCAAAACCCTTACCACTTGGGAGGAGTTGTCAGTTCGCTTTGTGCAGACGTTTAACTTCCAGGACGTTGATGCTGAGGTATGTAATGCTTTACACATTATCCGTGACATAGTACTAACAGTCACCCCTGTCGCATACCCAGTTGATCCCTATGCAAATTTCTCCGTCCAATCCATGATGATGTGCTGCAACTTGTTCGAGGAACCTGAAGGCAACGACGAGCTGTGGAATGTTAATATCATGCATTCTGAGGGAAGTCATTGTGTCACAACTCCCAACATACCGACGGATTCGATGAACCAGCCGCTACGCATTATGAAAATCGACATTGGGACAGCAGAAAACCTGAAATTTGCCAATGTTGGGGACTATTGGGGCGAGGAGACGATAGCCAAAATCACATATCTACTGCATGAATTCCAGGATGTGTTCGCCATGCAGTTTTTCGAGATGAAGGGGATCCTTGGCGATTTGGGAGAAATGAAGATTCCACTCAAGCCAGATGCAAAACGAGTCCACCAGAGGCCGTATAGACTGAACACGCGGTATAAGGATCGCTTGAAAACTGAGCTTGATCAGATGCTTGATGCTGGGATCATCAAGTCGGTAGAAGAATCAGAGTGGATAAGCCCGATGGTGGTCCAAGATAAGAATACTGGAGAAATCCACATCTGTTTCGATCTAAGAAAATTGAATGATGCATGTATGCACGACCCGTTCCTGACCCCTTTCACAGATGAAGTCCTGGAAGGTGTAGGCGTCCAGGATGCATAGTCCTTCACAGATGGTTTTTTGGGCTACCATTAGATCCGGATCGCGAAGGAGGATCGCCATAAGACTACATTCGTCACTGAGTTGGGTTGTTTCCAGTATACCATCATGCCATTTGGGATGAAAAATTCCCGCGTCGTTGTCACAGTCTTTAAGGATTTTATTCAGAAGTTCCTGCAGGTCTATATGGACGACTAGACCATCTACGGTTTGGCTAAAGACCACCTAGACAATCTACGATTAATGTTGGAATGGTGTCGACAGTACCAGATTGCATTGAATTCCAAGAAATGTATTTTCTGTGCACCCTTTGGTATATTACTTGGCACATCGTCTACAAAGAAGGTACGTTGGTAGATCCGGCAAAGATTGCGCTAATCCTCAGTTTACCACCGTCGACAAATGTCAAAATGATCCAAGAAACACTGGGCCACACAGGCTACTATCGCAAGTTTATCAGGGGATATGCTGCGATTACCGCTCCTATGGAGAAACTGCTAAAGAAAGATGCTGCATTTGAATGGAATTAGGAATGTCAAGGAAGCTTCGACACCTTGAAGGCCAAGATTGCCTCTACACCCATACTAGTTTTTCCTGACTAGAATAAGGAATTCCATGTGCATGTTGATGCCTCTTCTACTGTGTTGGGGGTTGTTCTTGCGCAACCAGGAAAAGGTAACTTGGATCATCCCATAGCGTATGCCAGTAGGAAGTTATCGTTTGCTAAACAGAATTACTCCACGACTGAAAGGGAATGCCTGGTGATGGTATATGCTCTGCAAAAGTTCAGGCACTCTTTGTTGGGTGGACACTTTAAGATGTTCATTGATCATTCATCTTTGCAATACCTAGTAAATAAGCTTGTGTTGGGGGGGAGAATTTGCAGGTGGCTGCTTTTGTTCCAAAAATTCGATTTTGAAATAGTGGTAAAGCCGGGACGGTTGAACGCTGGCCCGGATCATCTGTCACGTATTGAGAATGGTGAAGAACCCACTAATATTGACGATGGGCTGCCTGATGCGCAATTATTCTGAGTTGAAATCGCAAACGATTACTATGGCCCTATTGTTCAGTTTTATCTACTAGCATCGCCCCTGCAGATATGTCGATTAGCCAGAAGAAGTAGTTGGTTGTCAAAGCATCCGCTTTTTCACTCATTGCAGGACAGCTCTATAAACTTGGACCGGATGAGATATTGCAACGATGCATCTTACCACATGGGCAGGGCCCCATTCTAGAGGAAGCGCACGCAAGTGTTGAGGGAGGTCACTGCAGAGGTCGTGCCACTGCCCGGAGGTACTGTGTGCTGGGATTTGGTGGCCCACATTGCATAACGATGCCACATACTATTCCAGCAGCTGTGATGTATGCCAATGGGTTGGTAAACCATCGCGGAGAGACGAGATGCCGCTGGTACCGCAAGTGACTTTGCAACCATTTGATAAATGGGTCATCGACTTTGTGGGTCCTATCAATCCACCAGGTAAGCACACTGGTGCCCGTTATATTATCACTGCAACTAATTACCTGACTTGGTGGGCGGAGGCTGCACCAGTCGTTGATTGTACCACCGCGACAGCAGCACAGTTTATTTTTGAGAACATTGTGATGCGCTTTGGGTGACCTCGAATCTTGATGAGTGACCAAGGTAGTCACTTTGTCAACCAAACGATAAAATCTCTAACCGAGGAGCTTCAGGTACAACATAAGCGAAGTACTCCCTACCATTCGCAGGAAAATGGCACTGTTGAGGCCTTCAACAAAATTTTAGAGACAGCGTTGACCAAGGTATGTAACACCAGCCACGATGACTGGGATCTGAATATTCCTGCAGTTTTATGGGCCTGTCGTACTACTTGCAAATGACTCATAGGTCAGACACCGTTTAAGTTGGCTTATGGGTAAGAGGCAGTCATGTTGATGGAGTACATCGTTCCCAACTTATGCATTGACACGACAACGTGCATGATGGATGCAGAGGCATTAGAAGCACGTGTTGCGCAGCTGATTCAGCTCGACAAGGATCGCTTCATCGCAGGATTCCAACAATAGGTTGTGAAAGATCGACAGAAGGCATGGCATGATCGCCATATTAAGCACAAACAGTTCGCGGTAGGAGATTTGGTGTTGTTATATGACAGTAAGTTTATTGAGCATCCAGGTAAGCTACAAATGCACTGGCTAGGTCCCTATCTTGTTTAGTCTATTACCTCTGGAGGCGTCGTGCAGTTGCAGCAATTAGATGGTGTCGTGTTACCAAAGCTCATTAATGGGAGTCGCTTGAAGCCATATAGAACGGGGCTGGTGATGCGCACCACCTGAAGCGCTAAAAAAAATTAAAAAAATTATGAGTTCAGCATAAAGAGGTGAGCCTCAGGAGCGAGGCTGTGCAAAGAAGATACAGTTGTTGGAAATAGTTAGTCGACCATTCACGACAGTTGTTGAGCTACGGGATGGTCAAATTAGGTAATAAATGTAGGTAGTTAAACCAGTTGGCTAGCGGTGTTTGTTGAAGCGACCTGCATTAATGGGTGATCCGACCATTAGTCGCATAAGATCATCGGTGGATTTGGCGTCATTAATACCTGATTTGGCAATAATGGTGCAGTTAGATTTGGTAATGATGGATTTGGAATTAGAAGTGGCTATAAAACACCGCGTGGGAGGCGTTGGTTGGCATTATTCAGTTGTGAGAGCCAAAGTAGAAGGTGAATTGGGTGCAGATTATTGAGCTAAGTGTTGAGTATCATTCGTGTTGTTGAGTGTATCTTTTGGTTTTGTGGGGTAAGGGATGCTGAGTGGCCTTGACACCATTGAAATTTCAAGTGAATACGAGTCCCTTGTTCGGCCCGCAGCTATAGAAGAGGAAGTTATGAGTATTTCAGTGGGTTCGTTGTCCATTCCAAAGCAGAAACGCCAGGCTCAGAGACCCAGTCTGACACCCCCTGAGAAGTGGCAAACTCGCACCTCTGTGCGAATGCGAAGAGAAGGCACTGCCCAAACAGGGTCGTCGAGCTCAGGAGCAGTTGAATCCACGGCACCCCGGGGTGTCTCGGTGAATGATATTTTGGGATATGTTGCTCCCACGCGTCCAGGCACTAAGCCAAGGCAGTTGTCGAAAAACCAGAAGTACCCACCCAAGTTGCCACCACTGCCAAAAGGGATGACATGCGTCGTAGATATCATCCCTACGTTGATCAGGCTCAAGTTTAACGACCATGACTTGATTTTGCTTAAAGATGTTTGGGACGAGCCCTACGAGTCTATTACGACAGCGCCTGGTGGCCCCATTCAGCGAATTCTGAATCCATGGGCCAGTGGCTTAGAGAAATATGGATTGCTAGGGCTCAACAATATGCCCCACTTTGGCCATTTGAATTAAGCACATGCATGTGTAAAGAAACTGTTGGCATGCTTCCATGGAGGGATGCTTTGGCTGCCTACGCCGATCCCTGTTACTGTGAACTTGATTGCCAGCATTACTGGGTTGCCTAAGGCTGGGGAGGACCCAACGCAATATATTCGTGGACGAGATATAGACAAAAGGCTTGCGAAGCAGCTAAAGGAGCGCTTCGGGTTACAACGGGACGGTCGTGCCTATCGCATCAATAGTATCAACTCGCAGACTGTACGAATTAGCGCGAGAATTTTGGCTAGCAAATTTGTTCACAGCAATCGACCTATGCAATGCAATTCAGGAGTTGTCGCCTCTGCTCAGAAATGTGCGGAGGGAGTTCAGATGAATTGGTCATTATTTTTGTTAAATCAATTGCTCGTAGATGTGCTTGCTGCTCAGAGCGGGTGCCCCTTTTCTTATAGTTTCCTTTTGATTCTCATCGCCCTGGTTGCTTGGATGGAGCTAGAGGACTACCAGCCAATGATGGTCGAAGAAACTAAGGTTTTTCGCGGGGCTCGCTATCAAAACTTGTGGTGGGTCGAAGAACCCAGTCACCAAACAGATTGCACGATTCATTTTTGGATCTATTGGGAGGCACTGCAGGCGGCTACTGTAGTTGTTCGAAGAATCTCTCCCTACACCGTGGCCAAGTATTAGAGGATCATTCGGTTTGCTGTTGGACCCCACTCCATTCATATTCAAGCTAGGCAGGATCTCGATAAGTAGTGGTTGTCATTGCTTTACAAGATTACCATGAAATATTTGGACGCGATTGTGCAAGAATGGTTGGGTGGCTGGCGCGTCTCAGTGAGTCAAGAGGAGTTAGATAAGGAGATACCCCCGGAAGCCCCTAAAGACCCTGTCCCACCGGAATTAAGCGCCCATGACTCTAACAATGAGTCATCCACAGAACCTGAAGATGCAGCACAGCGGATGCGGGAGGTGACTTGCACCAAATGGAGACAGGAGTACGAGGCTGGCAGCGGTCCTAAATCCGGATTAGAAGATCAATTGCAGCGACTTATCAAGGCCGTCATGGATTCATCTACAGCTGTGACTACGAAAATCCGTGAATCCAACCAGGAAGAATTTGGTACGGTAAGAACTAAGACAGAATCCATTTTTGCTATTGTTTCCAAGCAACCATCGGCCCAACTTCTATTGCAAGATAGCCCGTCGATCAGCACTGAGCCCCGGGTTTGGAACGTGAAATTTCCCCTGAATGCGATCAACGCGGGCAATGTAGAAGGTTCTCAGCAGTTGCACCCAATCCAGAGTGTAACTCTGGACCTGAACAAGCTGTCCACTGCAGAATTGGTTGAGTTGCAACATGGCGCCGCACTAGATTTGGCAGCACAACAACAGGCATTGACGGTGGGTTATGTTGAAGCCCGGGATTTTGCTGAGCAGCTAAAGAAGGATGTCGTGGAGCTGCACCAGGTCCATGTGCAATTGGCTGAAGAAAAATTACAAGAAATCAACACGCTCAAGGCGACACAGGCTGAGATGCAGCAGAGATTACGGATCTCAAGAAGGTGCAAGATCGCCTGATTGTGGAGCAAGCGCAACTGTGTGCATGGTATAGAGAATTGGAGCAAGCTATCTCTACGGCCTGTCAGGATATGTTTGACACCACCACCGAGCTCACCCCAGTTGAGAAGGCCCAGTGTTTGGGGAAGACCTTGGTTCAACTTCAGGACCATAACTTGTTGCTTCAGGCTCAAGCACAGCCCACTGCCCTGCCGGAGCAGGTTGCGGAGCGTAAGGCCTCCCTTGAGGAAATTTCTACTCAGTTTGGCCACATGGAGCAAGAGGCCAAAGCTATTATGGAGGACACCATGCAGTTCTGGCAGAGTATTGTTCAGGATGAGCAGCTTGACCAACTCACTATGCAGGTGCAGGAAGCAGAGGGTCAATTGACAACTTTGAAGTCAGCGCTTAAGGCCATGCCGCTGATGGTACAAATTACCCGAGCCGCCGAGTTGAAGGATCTCCAGCAGCGCGCTGCCCATGTTCAAGTGCACTAGAAAAAGCATCGCGAGCAGCTCGATGAATTCCAAGATCTTGATGGCCAATTGGCTGATAAAGCTATCGCCGCACTTCAAGCTGTTTAGGAGAGTCGACAAATGGTCGACAGCAAGGCTACTAAGGAGAACCCAGTCCAGCAAACACTGAGTAATTGTCATAATACCGTTGCTAAAGTGTAGCTCCAAGTTCAGGACGTTGCCCAACAATTTGCCGATTTTAAGGTGTTGATTGCATGGGCAGACCCGGGTTTACTATACTCAATCAACAACACCCTTAACTCACTGGCCCTTTCGGCGACAGACCGCGAAGCGATCTGAAGTCTCACCCGAAGTGAATCTAATGGGTTGGCCAAGACTCAAGTGTCTTGGACCAGGTTCTACGCATCCTACTTTTCTCTTCTCTTACCCCTGTGAGTCCCAATGTCAGCTATATCCGCACATCGCACATCCCCTTCTACGCGCAGCACTTTTAGCCTTGCGATCCTTCTCTACGTGCAAGTCGCTCGGTTTCTTCCCACGTCGCGCAACTTCCACTTACTCACAATATTCCCAACCTTATCGCATTTTTGCGCACTGCGGGACACCCAGCTTCTCCTCAATGCTAAGCCCTCAGCTCGCAATATCGCGCACCACAGCTCCTCTGCCGGTGCGATATCGCCTCTCTGCGATATCTTACCACTATGACTTTGCACTCTTAGCATTGACTGTGTCACTGTGCGAAACTCTACTTCCCAGAAGTTATATTGTGATTAAATGGTCATCAGAAACAGACGTAAAGGAGTCTTTAAACAGCTTACTAGAATACTTTAACTTATCTCGGTCTTCCCGCATTACCGTGATCTGAACAATACATACATTCACTTACTGCAGCTAACATTATATGCATAATAACCAGTAACACTAAGCAAATACAATCACATTCATAAAACACATAACACGCAGATTTAACGTGGTTCACCCCCAGGATGGGAGTTACGTCCACCAAACTATGCTTCTATTATATATCTTGAGGGAAGTTAGCACAGTCTGTTGCACTGCATATGCAGCGCGAGATGTATTCTAGATCTCTGGTCTATTTCTATCTCTATATTGCCTTTCTTTCAATAGATCCTTCCCTCTCTTTCCTCTCTGTGGATGGTTACATACAGACTCAAATGACTCATAGACAAGCTAGGTGTCTGGATCGTTACAACACAGTCTGTCTAACTCACTCCTGAGTCTACTCAAAAATACTCTACTGACCAACTAACGATTCATCCTATGAACCAACCAACTGGCTAACTGACTGATTAGCTAACCCTTTACAATACAAAATGCAAGCTTTTATAGGCGGCCCGAAGGTCTCGCCATTACAACACTGTGGGCCTGTCCCAACAGTAAACCCATACCCTAAATTAGTGACAGTCGGTCCTCTCTGTCCTTGAGGTAGCCGCTTCCCGTCACACCACAGCTCTCTGCAGTCTTCCATGCTTCCTGGAACTGACCATGGGTACTATGCACCGCTTCTCTGCTTTCTGTCCTTCGCCTTCAATGCTTGAGCCTCGTTGCTCCTTCTTCTTTATGAGGGTCGCTAAGCCCTCCTGTCTTCCGCCGTTGCCTTCAATGCAGTGGTTGAGCTTTCTTCTCTTGGGCGCTCAGGTACCGTTGCCTTCTTGACTTTTCTATCCCAAAAGTCATGGTTTCCGGCTCTGCTCTCCAGCTGGAAACGTGCTACGGCGTCGTAGCTCTACCTTGTCTTCTTTCCGCCAAAACTATATCTTTCCACCAAAACTAGCAGCTTCTTCTGTAGCTGCGGGACCCTGCTCCAACAGTCCCCTAACACTTACTTGTGGCTCGCCCTCGAGCCACCTGGAACAGGCTTCTCCTGCTGCAACTTATCCTTCGCCTCCTGCGAAGTACGCTGTAACCTGCCTTGAAGTCCTTCGACTTCATTCTTCATCTCCTCAGCGCATTGCTTCGCCGAATCAAGCAATGCTTGATCAATCTTGGAGTCCTCTGTTCCTTCAATTTTCTCGCTGGTCGCCGTGAATTCCTTCAGCTTCTGCTCAACCACGTCTACTAATTCTGTGATTTGCTCCTGAAAAGGTTGAAGCAGGTCAGTGATGTGCAGCTCCTTTGTTCTTAACTGCTGCACCTCTTGCTGCAATTGGTTCATCTCCTTCGTCTTTCTCATCTTCTGAAGAGCTTCTAGGCTCTTGATTTCTTCTTTCATGGCTGCTACAGTGTTCTCTACTTGCTGTATACTCTGCTGGATCTCGACCTTCTGCGGTGGCTCGTCTAACTCGGCCCATGTGTTCATTGCATTTGTTAGTAGTACCCGGGCTTCATTAATGCATGATTGTATCTGCGCAGAGGTGAGTCGAAAGGATTCCACTCGCGCGTTTTGGTCTGCTAGGGAGGTGTCTCATAGACGTGCCTCAAGCTCGGCGAGCTGCATCTCGTGGTCTGCCTTTATCCTGGCTACTTTCTCATCCATCTTAGCTACAGTTTGTTCGAGAACCTTTTCTCTTGCTGCAACTCTTTGTGGCTTCTCCGGGGTAGGTAGTGCGAACTCGATGTTGCAATTAGGGAGTTCTATTGCAATATTCTGTAGTACCTGGGAGAGTTCCTGATCCTTGTTCTGATATGTTGTTAACTCGTCTACCTTTTTCTGATAGCTGGTGGCGAGTGCTGCGTTCTTTTGCTTTAGCTGCGCATTCTGCTGGTAAGTCGCAAGCTCTCTACTCCTGAGCTCTGCGCTTAGCTGCTGTTGGATTCTTTGCAACTGATCAATGTGAACCTCAGCGAGATTAACCTCAAGGGGTTGCTTAAACTGGACTGGTGGGTCTGCCGCTGTCGCCGAGAGTCTGATGCTGCTCGGTGGGATCAACACAATGTTGAGGCGATCTTTTGCTAAGATTTCCTCGCGGGGTAGTGGCGGCGCGGAAGTTTCTCCAGTGGGCAGCTTCACTGGTGGAGCATGTATCGTGGCAGCCTTCTCTGTAATTGTTCGTATATCTATGAGCTGCTTTTCTACGGCACTCTAAATATTTTCCTGTGATTGCTTCACCTCATCAAATGAATCCTTGAGTGTATCACATGTCCTTGTTGCGATGAGTTCGTAATCATCTTCTGTTAGTGCCGTATTCAGAGTCGGTTTGGAAGTTTTCTGTTTCTTCCTCCCCTGCGTCGTTGTGGTCTCCTGGCTTCCATCCTTTGTAGAGGGCGTTGTTGCTGATGCTTCTGGCGCATCTCTTTTCTTCTTGTCTTGTAGCGGTACTTCTGTTGTTTGGTGTGCCTGGGTGTCTAGTTTGTCTTTGCCTTTCTCGGGTGAGCCTGTCTCGTCGGTCTCCATTGGCAGTGGCGTGGTATCTTCGTATTCATTTCGCCATTGGTTATCAAAACCTTTGATGACATTCTCGATGTCCTGCATTGTCATTCTGAACCATCCGGGAGCCCAGTCGTCCCTTTTAGTCCTTTTAGGCCTTAGGTATATTCGATGGCTGTCCGCCATAAAATTAAGCCAGTTATCATATGCGTCCACAGTCTCTATGCTGATCCTTGGTGATTGCTGGATAAGGTTCTGCAACATTAAATAATATTCATAAAATACTATTGCGTTGACCTGCTTCCTTGCTGGACTGCTGGTGTCCCATAAACTGGCATAGCGTACACCCCTGGGTGTTCCTCCTAGGATCTGCGGAAACTGGCTGTTGGGTGGTTCCCTCCATGCAACGAATGCACACAGTATGAGTAGCCACGAAAAGTGGAAAGGGTGGTTGGCTTGATCTTGGGCTACCAAACAATCTTCCTGAAACATGTTTAATAAAAATAACGACCAATTATACTCCTCTCCTTCGGTGACTTGTATGGCCAGATTGATCACCGATCCTGTAACTTCCTTTGGTCGGACCTTGGTAAGCAGTCTGCCTGCAAGAAGACTGGCGGTAAATCTGAGTGTCTCATTCTGTAAACTCGTGACATCATAAGCCCTGCCTCCTCGCTGTAACTGATACTTTTTAACGAGCACTGTTGGCAGCTTGGAATCCTTGGTCTTTCCTGATACCTGTATGTCGGGGTATTTACCAGTTTTAGACAGGCCAGTAACATGGTGTATCAAGTCGACATTGAGGTCGATTTTGTGACCTATCCAGAGATAGACTCCATGTACACACGAGAGGAGGACACACACCACGGCATTAACCTCTGCACTACGCCCAAAATGGGGTAGTCTCAACACGTTGAGCAGACCTGACCGCTCAAGAATCTGGACATGCGGCTGGGGGACGAATTCTTCTCTACCTGTCCTTGGGTTCTTCTCTAGCACAAGATATGAATCTGGCTTGAAGTGAGGGTATGTCTTACCGTCTTCCAGGTTGTAATCAATAAATTTGACAGCAGCAGCATATCCTACTAAATCGCCATTTTCCTTTACTCGAGAATCTATTGGCGGTATGGGCACAGGAAGCTTACCGCTCTTGGAAAGTTTGATGTCTGGAGCGCCTTCAACTCGTGGGATGAGGTAGTCCATTGAACTACGGACTTCATCTTCCCTCTTGGAACCGGATTCCTCCATGAGCTGGGAATGGATTCTCGTCTTTGGTGTTTCTCTGGTTCGGGACGAGCTCGACGGGTTAGCTGTAGATGGCGACGCCATAGCTCCTGCAAGGCCGTGACGCTGAAATCTCCTCAAAATGTTTTCCAGCGGCTCGTCCTCAGATAGGACCCACTTAGCATAAAATGGCAGACGTGCAATGGTTGCAACTTCTGAGAACCACAGTACTCTGTAACAACTTAGCTCGTCACAGGGAATGCTTAACACTTACTCCCCAGCTCTCGGTTTTTCTGCAGGCGTAACTGTCCCAATTGAATACTTTCTGCTTTTGTGCCAAATACGACAATCCCGGTCATAACGGTCATCTAGACTGGGTGCGCCGGTCATATTAATTGCATGGATAAGACCACACCCATCCTTCAATCCTCAATAAATGCTAAAATCTGATCGAATTTTCCTCCAAGCGTGTGTACAGGTGCCGGTCTCGTCAGAGATTTAGCAAATCTGGAAAAATTTAATATACTGCTACCAAATCTACGGTAGGGGATACCGGTCATTTCTTCATTAACTACCTGTCAGATAGTGACTTGACTAGCCCACTGTCGGTTGCAAACTGAATACGTGGCAGGGGGAAACATCTTACTGCTACGATGCAACTCCGCATCACCTGCGCAAACAAACAGTGTCAAAACAATAACACACTTTTTTTTTTGTATTAAAATAGTAAAAAGTATATAAATAGTATATATAATAAATATATAAAAAACCACCACAATCCTGCTTCTAAGATTTTCTACGCAGTCGGTTTTCCAGCGAAGTGACCTCCTGCGGTTCCTGAATGAGCCTCTTTGATAATAACGTCTTTTTCATGCGGCATTACACATCTGCGTAGAACTTCATCCAGGCCTAACTTGTATAGACATCCTGCAATGAGGGTGAAATCTGCTGCCTTCACAACCAACTGTTTCTTTTGCTGCTTAGTAAAGTCATCAGGTGCTACTCCTGTGGTGAGGAGTTGAATAATGTCGGCATAGTACTCATCTGCAATCTGTATGGAAAACAACGGTGCATCTGGCAGATTGTCTTCTAGGTTACTGGGCTCTTCTCCTGAGTCTAACCGCGACAGATGATCCAGTCCTGCATTCAGTCTCCCTGGTTTCACAATGATTTCAAAATCATACTCCTGGAAGAGGAGTAACCATCTACAGATTCTCCCCCCTAACACTGGTTTATTGACTAGGTACTTCAATGCGGAATGATCAGTAAACATTTTAAACGAGGCGCCCAATAGATAGTGCCTAAACTTCTGCAGCGCATATACCATAGCTAAGCCCTCCCTTTCTGTTGTGGTGTAGTTCTTTTCTGCTGTGGATAGATTTCTGCTGGAGTAAGCGATGGGATGGTCAGGATCCCCTTCTCTTGGCTGGGTCAAGACGACTCCTAATGCGATGCCGGATGCATCCACATGTACATGGAAAGGCTTTGTCCAGTCTGGGAATACTAGGATGGGTGCTGTAACCATCTTCTCCTTAAGTATGTCTAGACTCTGCTGGCATTCCTCGTTCCATAGGAATTTGACATCCTTCTTGAGCAATTTCTCCATCGGCGCTGTAATCTTTGCGTAGCCCTTGATGAACTTTCTGTAGTACCCGGTATGACCAAGTACTGTCCTCAGTTACTTGACTGAGTTGGGTGCTGGAAGGTTTACAATGATAGCGATCTTGGCGGGGTCTACCATCAAGCCTTGTCTGCAAACAATATGACCCAACAAGATACCAAATGGTGCACAGAATATACATTTTTTCAAGTTTAGAGAAATCTGGTACTGCCTACATTTCTCTAACATCAGTCTGAGATCGCCTACATGCTTATCAATTAGCCTAAATACAGTCCAATCATCAAAATATACTTCTAAGAACTTATGGATGTATTCTTTAAATACATCAACTACTACTCTAGAAAATATAGTTGGTGCATTCTTAAGACCAAAGGGCATTACCGTATACTGGAACGAGCCCCATTCTGTTGCAAAGGTGGTCTTGGATCGATCTTCTGGATGTATTCTGATCTGATGGTAGCCTGAAAACCCATCGGTGAAGGAGTAAACCTCCTGTCCTCCCACGTTGTCTAATACTTCATCAGTGAACGGTGTTGGAAATGGATCATGAAGTGATGCATCGTTGAGTTTCCGCAGATCAACACAGATCCTGATGTCCCCTTTTGTTTTCTTCTCTTGCACTACCATAGGGCTAACCCATTCGCTTTCCTCAACTGGCTCGATGATGCCTGCTACTAGCATTTTATCAATTTCGTCCTTTACTTTTTCTTTGTAGCGCGGATTCAATCTGTATGGGCGCTGCTTAATTGGTCTAGCATCTTCCTTTAATGGTATCCTCATGGCTCCCAGGTCTCCAACTATTCCCTTCATCTCTGTAAACTTGGTGGGAAATAGGTCATGATAGTCATGTAACAGATCTGCAATGTGGTCCACTGTTTCATCATTCTAGTAGTCTCCAATAGAGGCAAACTTAGGTTCTGCGTCTGTGCCGATATTGATCTTTTTAATCTTGATGGGCTCGGTGATCGCTGGAATCTCTAACTGTGGTCCCTCCACATCGCGAGTGCCTTCTGATTCGGGAATGTTGGTATTGCGAGGATCCTCATCCGCCTCCTCTGATTCTGATGTAAAATTATAACATTCCAACGCCTCTTCTAGCTGGATAGTCCACTCAGGTTGGACTAGTACTGAGATGGTGCGATCCTTAAAAATCTTTGTCTTGATTATGTCTAGGGCCTGCGCAACACTTGGATGTTCTGACTCAAACGCAAAGGTGAGTAGGAAGCTATCTGTCATAAGTGACCATGTGGTTGTTCCTTTGCGCAGCTTGGTTTCTGTATACCAATTCCTTGGAATTGTGTCCAATGTGTGAATGAATCTGTGAACCCATTCATCCTCTGGAATGTTCGACCAATTCTGTTCACATGTCTGAATGTGTATCCTGGGGTCAGTTTCTCCTGTGTATTTCTGCTGAACATACTCTCTGTTGTCAGAAAATCTGATTGCCATTAGTCTTTTTATATTATCCCATGATGCGATACTCTCTTTATGCGCATACCACCATCTTGCAGGTGTAGCTCGAACTGCAAGGTCCATAGCTACGATCCTCTGCTCATGAGGAATTTGTTGCTCAAACTGTTCAAAAAAATCCTGAATATCTGTCAGACCATGATATGATGGGGTCTCAGCAATCTCGGCGCCAATCCATCGCAGTGACTTACTTATAAACGCACATCTGTGCGATGAGACTTCGTAAAGTCTGTTCTGCCAGTTTTCTAGACCAACATCTGAATCTGATGCGCATGAGCTGTCACATCGCCAACTAATATGCCCTTCCGCAGTTGGATTTATATAGTCGTTATGGTTTGCAGTCATCTAGTACAGACTATCGATGTTATGTGCCTCTTCCTCTGCTCGGATGGGTTCAATATATCTAGGACCTTGGTAAGGGTCCAGCGGTGCGATGACCCGGATCTGCGCATCCTCAAAGGTCATTTGTCATTTCTTTAGGTCAATGATAGCTTTGCTGCCAATTGCCCAATCAATACTTAATAGTGCTGGATATGGTTGACTGTCACCAATGATTTCTATAACCTCGAAGTCCACAAAAGTACGAACTTCGTCAATATCAACTGGCACCTGGGGTAGTCGACCCAATGGTGATACTCGCTGCTGATTAGCTAATCTCAGGTGGATAGGTGATAGGGCTAACTGAGGGCTACCCATCTGTTCCCATGTCTGCTTAGTTAGAACATTCACCTCTGATCCTAGATCTAAGACAGCTTCATCCATTTCAAATTCACCAATCTGCGCTGTGAATTTCATCTCTCTTCCTGTCCTTGCGTGTCTTGTAATATTATGGACAGCGCGATGTGCACTGCCCGAGAGAGACGGTTGCTGACACTGATCTATCATGCGCTGTAGCTCGCCGACAGCTTTATCATTTCTCAGGAGTTTCAAGGAGCTGTGCAGGAAGGCTTGTACACTTCCTGTCGATTCATCCTCGTCACCTCTTCCGGATGTGGTAGCCTGCTGTGCCTGCTCAGGGCTATCGCTACAAGGTACTTGCTGCGGTATGCTCCTAGATGGCGGTACCTGCGGTCCTGATGGTGTAAGTTCGTCAAAGGAAGCCTTGGCTTCATGAAAGGTCTCTTTATTCTTCTGTAGGTCGAGTGCTGTTACTTTAGTAGGAGCTCTGCGCACCCACCCCTGACTTGTGTTCTTTCCGGCCTCCTGCGATGTGCCACTGGTGGAAGCACCGCTCCGAGTCACAATGTTAACTGCTGGTTCTGGTTCCTTAGGTTCAGCAGCAATAAGCTGGATGTTCTGGTGTGCTGCGGGCTTAGGGTCTCTGATCTTAGCTATCAAGATAGGACACTCTTCTATGGTATGATCATAAGATTTGCAGTAGTTACAAGTAGTAGTGGCGTTTTGACAGTCCCTAGCATAGTGTCCTGTGATTCCACAATTATAACAAGTGACTGGTCCGCGACCTTGGCCAAAACCTCCTCCTCGGCCAAAGCCTTCTCCTCGTGCGAAGCCTCCTCCACGGCCTCGTCCTCTGAATCCTCCTCCATGGCCTCCATACGTCTGATCTGGCTGTGGTCCTGTTGCTGGACCCTGTGTGTCTGCTTGGAATCTGT
>LPNX010542341.1:123008-146446 GCA_001517045.1 Pseudotsuga menziesii | reverse complement strand
TCTTCCGCCGCTGCCTTCAATGCAGTGGTTGAGCTTTCTTCTCTCGGCCGCTCGGGTACCGTTGCCTTCTTGACTTTTCTATCTCAAAAGTCATGGTTTCCGGCTCTGCTCTCCAGCTGGAAACGTGCTACGGCGTCGTAGCTCTGCCTTGTCTTCTTTCCGCCAAAACTAGCAGCTTTTTCTGTAGCTGCAGGACCCTGCTCCAACATAAGGACAAGACTGTCGCCTATACCTTGTCAACTTGACGTGGCTCAAGGACGAGCCACAAAACTTTGTTGGGGGGCTATTGGCAAGGGGTTGGGGCGAGTGAGTTACGCAGCATCATGGCAATTGTGCAAGCTCACACGGCACCGCGCAAGGGTCGTTTAACGCGATGAGCGGAGAAGTAACCACTTTTTGAATATTTTATGTATATGTGGGCCCAATTTTGTTGTAATAGGTTAGTAGCGGTTAGAAATTAGTTAATAGTGGACCCTTGAGGTGAAGGCGTAAGCCTATTTATAGATCCATTTTTGTAACGATAAACATACATGATTTTGGCATTGCAACTAGCGCACTCTGTGCTAGGGATTGTTCTGTCTTGACTGCGATTTTGTCTGGGTTTCTTTTGATGCACTCTCCGGTTTTGGAGAAGGATGGTGTAATGTGGCATGTTTGCGCAAGATTAATATAAGATGTGTTGAGTATGGTTCAATCTTTATTTGTTGTCTGTTATGATGCGGCAGTACCACTTTTTGTTATAATGATGTAATGTGATTTATGTAGATCTGTTATGATGCTATGATTTTGCTTCTGATACAATGATGCAACTTAGTTTCTCCTTGCTCTGTTAATGCGATCTGTTAAATCTCTGTGACTGTTGAATGCGGTATGATGTTTCATGATTAATGCTGCAATAAGATAGGGTGATCACATAAGTCATGGTCCCCCAGTCGGATCCCCATGTCCTCCTTCCCCACTGTCGAAAACTCGGTTCTGACAGCTCTCCCTTGAACACCTCAGGTGAGACCTCATCTTCTTCACAGACGTTGCTGGGTAGGGTAAAACCTGTTCGAGCCGGTGCTCAGAGAGATCGCGCTGCAGGACGTCGACAGAGCTGGAACCCCTGTCGACGAGGCTTTGTTGGTGGGTTGCGCCAACAGTTTCGCTGCAAAACTACAAAGGAAAAGCTACCCATGATTCGTCCAGAATAAAGGAGAAGAAAAAGAATTGAACTCATTACACTCAAATGCTTCCATTATTGGAATGGAGAGAGATAAACACTACTTTACTCTACAAAAGGAAACCAAAACTTGAAGAGGCGAGGAACATGGTCAGGATGGTCTCAGAAAAAGAAGGCATCACGACTTCCCAAGGTCCCATGCAAGATGCTTGTCTCCTAGTTGAAGCTTTGACATATCCTGTCAATTAACCATTAAAAGCCAGCATGAGCAAAGAACAAAAAGAGTTGGCAGAAAACATATTCAGACGGGTTTCTAGCTTCTTGTAGAATGAAGAAGCTTTTAAAAAGTCTCATGTCACAGCTCTGGATGAAAGGCATGGAGAGCTACCATGTGGAACATTATATCCATATCAGTTAAGGGAGAATCAGCTCGACAAGTGTGCATAGAAACAACATCTGTAAACTCAGATCCTGAAGCTTGTCTCTATAACTATTCATGACTAGAGTCTAGTAGTACCCCTTTCCCTTAAATCCATGAAGTGCACCAGATCGTTTTGTCCAAAAGTAACAGAAGAACATAAACCCTGGGATAATTTTCCAATACCATGCTCCCCAAATTCTCCCGAATCTGAAGGGAGAAAATGGGTGAAAACTATGTCGTCCATTGATTGCAGTAGGCCTGTAGGCCTGTGGGATACCATTGCAGGATTTCCTTGATGGGGGGTCAATAGGAAACAGCTGAGTAGGATGATATGCCAGCATTGCTGGTATTATGTTATTGTCTTCGAGAGGCCTTGAGGCCCTTGAAATTATCTGGGCAAATGACAAGTCATGCAATGTGGAGGTTTCAGGTTGTGGATTGTTGGTGGAACCAAAGACGAAAGCATTGTCAGGAATTCTTTGTGCCATAGGACCGACCTCGGGACTTCGAAAAGATTTTGAAGCTCTAGAAGGTGAGGTTTGATTTGCCGGACATGAAAGCCTATATAAGTGATTTCAATGTGGAGAATCATCATACCATTGCACTCGCTTCTTATGCGTACATCTGTAACAGCTTCTGTAAATTCAATGAAAATTTGAAGCCCTTAAGAACAAGCTTCATAGGAGTCATGCAAAAACTGGAACTTGATAGGGAGAGGTGAAAAGATTAATACCAAGGATGTTGAGAGAATAGAATATCTTTCTGCCCATATTTTCGCCATGTGTGGCCATCATCTGGCGGTATATCATTCCTGTTTCAGTGCTAATTGCATTTACCTTCATAGTCCATCTGGGTAGCGATTTCCTACCGTTTATATTTTTTTCCCAGAAAGAAAAATCTTATTTTTTTTTATTGAAAATAAAAAACCGTTGTACAAAGATGATTGGGAGGATATTGCATATGGCCAGATAGACTCAGAAGCTCATCGTAACGGAAAACCTATGAAGCCACTTGGATCAATCTCAGCCACCATGCCTGCGCGATGAAACCATTTGTGCCAAATACCATCCTTCCTAAGTAGGAGACCCCTTTTCGACATATCAGCTTCTCGATTCCTATCTCTATAAATATGTTAAAAAAGATCCAACAGACTCACGGTTTCATCATATAAAGTTTTTTTAGTCAATCCATTTTAGTTTGTTAAAAAAGATCCAACAGACTCACGGTTTCATCATATAAAGTTTTTTTTTTTTTCAATCCATTTTATTGACTAGTATAAGATCAACCAAAATCTGAATCTTTTGAACATGTGAGTGGATTGCCCGTGTGAGGTCTAATTTCAGAGCCTGTAACTCCCCGGAGTTATTAGTGGCACTACCCAGGCTGACTGCAAATGATATATAATGGTGTACATCGAATAAGATAATGCCCCTTGCTCCACCAGATTGAGAGTTAAAGAAGAGTTGTTTCATCTAAAAAAAAGTTATGGAAAATATTGGTCAATTTTTAAATGTTGAATACGGTACAATCTTTATAAAGGAGTAACCTGTGGAAACATATTGAATGAATTAAACCCTTTAGTAGCACATAGGTTTAGTAGCACATAGGAAGGGGTGGTCACCCTATCTTCAAAGATGGAATGATTTCTAGCAGTCCATATGCACCAAATGATAATGACTAGAGAGCTTTGAAGACCCTTATATAAGGTTTATTGCACTAATGAGAAAAAACATCTAGCAAATTTCACCGCTCCACACAAAAGGAGTCCCCTTCATATAACAGAGTTGATCCCAGACTTTTTGAGAAACTGCAATGCAGAAACAGATGGTCTATGCTTTCATAATTAGCTTGGAAAAGGGGGCATCTGCTTGGTCCCTCCCAAATTTTCTTCAATAGAAAATCCCAAACATGAATACCATTTGATAAAACCAACCATAGGAAAGTTACATTTTAAAGGACACATTATCAACTAGATAACTGAGTGCCACCATTTGGGAATGGGGGAACTTGTTGTGACCGCAATATCATATATCCAATCTTTGGAGCGTAAATCCCACCTTCAAGATTTTTGGACCATAGGAGTTCATCCGTGCATAACCACTCTTCCTGCAGTATATGCACAAAAACTATTACATAAAGAAAATGAAATTGCCTCCGTTCATCAAATGTATTTGCATTAAGTTAGCAGTGAATCTAATTAGAGACTTCAGAGACATGAAAGAGAATCATTTAGTACCATATCTAAAAAAACTCAAATCTAAGATGAATAATCAGCATTCCTCACAAAAGCCATGTAGGGCCACATAGGTTCTAAGAAACTACAAACTTAAAAAACATTCATCTCAACCCAAAAACTTTACATACTTTCCATATAAAATTTTAAAAAGACTCTACATTGCTTTGCAAACCCAATCATAAATAGATTATCATTACTATTATCAATACCTCAGTTAAGTTTAGTTTGAAAAAATAAAGAGTTCTTCATTCATAGTAGTAAATATTAATGCATCATGCATATATTAGTATATACAACAATCAATGCACTACTTTATTAAAGACTTTATATTTTTATTATTAGTAAAATGTAAATGTAAAAATTGTAAAAGTGAATTTAATCATTATAATATAATCTCAACATATTAATGATATAACATTAAACATAAAATATGTTAAATGAGACTCTAACATCATAAAATTAATGGTCTATATTCCAGAATATATTACAATTAATGTGACATCATATATTGATTAAATACTAGACTTCATATTATATTTATAAAATACAAATACTATGATTTATCATAGTTGTTTATAAATTTTAAAAACCTAAACTAAGTCAACTAATCTACATAGACATAGTTTATAGTTTAAGTAGTATATTTTTAATAATACATTGAATACAATATATTCTTAATTATATATTGTCATAGTTAAGATGTGATGGTATATATCCCAAGATATATTACAATTTATAATCAATAAATAGTTTCAAGTTATTTCTTAATTGCATTTAATTATATTCTATAATTTACATAATTTTAAAACTATAAAGTGTGGATGTCTGACTGATGTAACAAAAAGAACCATTTTTACTACAAGTTTTATAAGGATTCAATAAAAACTTTTAAATGAGTTCACCTTAATTTACTTAAACTAGGACAACCACATTTTTAAAAGGGGTTAATATACTGTAAGTAATTTGTATCTGTTAGTATATTACATACAATATGCAATAGATACTACAATCATTGTAACTCTTTATTATTACTTATTGTATAGTAAGATGTAAATATTATAAATTAAGTTTGTTTATAAATTTTCACAAAAATATAAAAGTGAATTTAATTAATATAAATAAAATATGAATATATTGGTAGTATAACATTAAATATAGTATGTTGAGATACATAGTTGGGTCCAAATCTAAGTTATAATAGCGTATCTTCCAAAATATTGTTATTAATATAAATCATAAAATGGATAATGCTATATATTCAAGAATATATTAAGATTAATATAACATCATAAAATATATATTGACTATATCCAATTACTTATTATATTTATAAACTACAAATACTATGAAATACTATGATTTACCTTTGTTTATAAATTCTAAAAAGCTAAAGTAAAGGACATAGTTTAAACATTATATTCTTAATATTAAACATCAAATGCAATATATATCTAAAGTTATATATGAGTTAATTTTAAAATACGAAGTAGTTTGAAGAGTAGGCATGTCACTTTGGGTTATTAAAGTACACATAAGCTAGCGGGCTAAGTAGTTATCTCATTAATACAAATGTGTGGTATTTTCAAAGCAATTAAACCCTATTGTCAATTAGGGATATTCCAAACATAGTATTGATTATGCAAGTTAAATTGTATTGATTGTGATTTCATGAGTGTTGATGAGAAATTCATACCAAAGGAACAAGGGATAGTGATCTGTTTAAGTTTTGCATGGATTACCAAAATTATTATGTATTTGAAGTTGATCTTGATTGAGCAGCAAAAGTTGTATTTTGGCATTACACATTTCAGCACACAAGTGCACAATCCATGGAAAAATTAAGAAAAGAGTAGCTTGTGCAAGACCTAAAATTAGAGATTGAAAATATGTGAAGGGTGCAACTTGGGAAAGAAACACATGTTTCCTTTCTCAAAAGGTGGCACATCAAGAGCCCAAGGGGCAATGGAGTTGGTATATAAGACATTTGCAAATCAACATAGACATTGAAGCATGATCAAACATTTCATTATTACTCAACTCACCAATTGTAGCTCGTATGATGGCTCTTTGGAAGGACTTTAATTTGCCACTGCTTATACTCACTAATATTGAAAACCTCTACTAGGTCCTCCTCCTCTTACTCTTACTCCAAATGATTTAGTTGGAAATTATGAGAGCATAGGTAGTGAGAATATTTCAAATACCCAGTTTATACCTAGGGTGACGCTGTGAATCAACGTAAAGATATTGTTTAGTTTGTGTTTTCTTCCTATACGCCTTAATGACCAAGGGACATATCATCATTATTGGTCACAAATACATCAAGAAATAGAAGAGACCTATTGTCCTCTAATTCCATGGTCAGTTTTATTTATTGCCACAAACCATAAAGGTGTTCAACAAATGTCTCCAATTTTTATTTATCAAAGGACTAATTAACAATAGTTTTATCAACAAACCTAACCCACCACTTAGGCTTAGGAGAGGAGGCAAGGGCTTTCTTTTCAAAATCTTCATAAAAGGATTAGCCCCTACCAAAAAAAGTGGTGGTCCCATAACCATACCGTGAGTTTGCTAGTAAATTCCACATAAAAAAACTTACCAAAGTTAACCTAAGGAAAATGTCTATTAATCTAGTGGTTACGTGGCCATTGATTCTTTTACTAGCAACAACCTCATATGTCCACTAATCTAGTGGTTACCTGGTCATTGATTCTTTTACTAGCAACAACCTCATCTATAAGGATAATTCTGAGAGGAAGAATCTTGAGAACAAAAATATAATTGTGAGCGAAAGAATTTTGAGGACAAAAATGTAAAGTACATAATGATTGGCTTTGTTTTGGAAGGCTATCAAATGTAGACATTGTTCCACAAACTTGTTGGACAAACGTTATGAGGATAATTGTGAGAGAAAGAATCTTGAAAACAAAAATATAATTGTGAGAGAAAGAATTTTGAAGACAAAAATGTGAAGTACATAGTGATTGGCTTCATTTTGCAAGGCTATGAAATGTAGACATTGTTCCACAAAGGTGGATAGTAAGTTGAGATACCACTTTTTACAGAATAGATTTCATAGAAAAAAGAGGAAGTGTAAAGCATGGAACTTAGAAAGAGAAAGATTGAAGTGTTGGAATAGAAATGTGATGGAATAGCTGAAATCTCATACATACAAAATGGCCCAGGAAAAGAATTTTATGAAGAAACATGGAGTCACACAAACTCATGGAGAACATAATATTCCCTGGTAAGAAAAGGATCTTGTTGACAGAATTTAGTCACCCACTTAGCAAAGTGGATGAAATAGATGTGGCGAATCCTCGTCTATTAATGAGATCGACAAGGATATAAAGGTCCACATAACTGGCACCTCCACTATTAATGGTATCGAAGTAGATGAAATAGGTGTGTGAAAACTTCCACCATTAATGAGATCGACAAGGATACAAAAGCCTAACATAAGATGGCACCTCCACAGTTAATGGGATCGATCGATAAGGATACAAAAGCCTACGTAGATGGCAGTTGAATCGTATGTTTCTTCTGTGAAAGCTTATAAGCCAACAATGAATCGTATGTTACTTTAATCCATGTAAAACATTAGCTTGAGTGAGCATGTTGCAAATAGAGAAATTTGAATATTTACAATGTTGTAGTCAAATTATTTAAAAGTGCTGTGGGAAGTTAAGCATGCAACAAGTTAGCAAAAGCACAGTTTCATAAAGCATGTTTGTGGGGGTAAGACAAGTTTGTAGGTTTTGCAAGGTGAAAGTTTGCAGGTTGTTGCAAAATGAGTTTATAGGTTAAGGTTCTGTAAAGTAAGGTTTGCATATAACATAAATGGAAGTGGAAGTTTTTGAGTGCTGCAAAGGAAACTTGAAGATTGGGGTTAATCTGTAAAGACAAGGTTATGGATCTGCAAAGTGTTGATACACTTGTAGATGCAGATGCAGAAGTGAGTTCTCGTGTTACTACGAAAGTTTATGAATGTGATAGTATGCTCAATTGAACAAATATGGATTGAGGAATGTTACGTAACTGTAGGAAGTTGCAGAATCCAACAATGAATATGTAACCATCATGTAAAGGTACCGTTTTTGTTTTAGTATACATATTGTAATGTGTATGATTCTGACTTTGTACAACCAATCTTGTAATCCTATTTCTGGAAAATACACTCTGTTATCCCACGCGATTCATATGATTTTATTTTCCATTGCTTAGTCAAATGCAAGTAATGAATTTCAGAACATTATTATATTATCTTAGTATGTTAACTTCTCTAGGTTAACCATGCCATGGAGTTATACCGACGTTTGAACCAGTTATGAATCATGATCACTGTATTCTTGAATCTTAAATGAAGCATCTGTACAAGGTGCACTGTTGAGGATTAAATCTTAAATGAAGCATCTTTACAAGGTGGGCTGTTGAGGATTCAAAGTTGTTTATAGCATCTGATGGAACTGCTGGATGGCTTAGAATAGATTCCATGTGCTCAAACTTTGGATCTGGACTTTGCTGTGCTTCCTATGAATTAGAGAGGAAATGCCTACTTCAATTTAGTTGCACTATACAACTACAAAGGGCAAACTACCCCATGAATCCTCCAAAATTGAGGAGCAAAAGAATTGAACTCATTACACTCAAATGCTTCCATTGCTGGAATGGAGAAAGAATTAACACTACTTTACTCTACAGAAGGAAACCAAAACTTGAAGAGGCGAGGAACATTGTCTGGCTGTCTCAGAAGAAGAAAGCATCACGGCTTCTCAGGGTCCCATGGAAGATGTTTATCTCCCAGTTGAAGCTCCGACATATCCTGTCAATTAACCATTAAAACCCAACATTAGCAAAGAACAAAAGAGTTAGCAGAAAACAAATTCAGATGGGTTGCTAGCTTCTTGTAGAATGAGGAAGCTTTTAAAAAAACCCATGTCACAGCTCTGGATGAAGGGCATGGAGAGTTACCGTGTGGAACATTATATCCATATCAATTAAGGGAGAATCAGCTCGACAAGTGTGCACAGACACCACCTCTGTAAACTCAGATTCTGAAGCTTGCCTCTGTAACTGTTCATGACTAGTAGTACCCCTTTCCCCTGAATCCATGAACTGCATAAGATCGTTTTGTCCAAAAGCAACAGAAGAACAGAAACCCTGGGACAAATTTCCAATACCAAGCTCCCCGAATTCTCCCGGCTCTGAAGGGAGGAAATGGGTGAAAACTATTTCGTCCTTTGGTTGCAGTAGGCTTGGAGGCCTGTGGGATACCATTGCAGGATTTCCTTGATGGGGGTTAATAGGAAACAGCTCAGGAGGATGGTATGCCAGCATTGCAGGTATTATGGTATTGTCTTCGAGAGGCCTTGAGGCCCTTGAAATTATCTGGGCAAATGACAAGTCATGCAATATGGAGGTTTCAGGTTGTGGATTGCTGGTTGAACCAAAGACGAAAGCATTGCCAGGAATTCTTTGTGCCATAGGACCGACCTCAGGACTTCGAAAAGAATTATGAAGCTCTAGAAGACGAGGTTTGATTTGGCAAACGTGAAAGCCTATATACGTGATTTCAAAGCGTGGAGAATCATCATTCCGCTGCACTCGCTTTTTAGCCTGGCAACCCATATCATACTTATGCGTGCATCTGTAATAGCTTCTGCAAATTCAATGAAGATTTGCAGTCCTTAAGAACAAGCTTCAGAGGAGTCTTGCAAAAACTGGAACTTGATAGAAAGAGGTGAAAAGAGTAATACCGAGGATGTTGAGAGCCCAGAATATCTTTCTGCCCATATTTTCGCCATGTATGGCCATCATCTGGCGGAACATCAATCCCTGTTTCAGTGCTTATTGCATTTACCTTCGTAGTCCATCTGGGCAGCGATTTCCTGCAGTTTATATGCACAAAACTATTACATAAAGAAAATGAAATCGCCTTTGTTCATCAAATGTTTTTGCATTAAATTTAGCAATAAATCTCATTAAGTTAGCTGTAAATCTATTTAGAGACTTCAGATACGTGGAAGACAAGAATTTAGTACCATATCTGAAAAATTCTAAGATGAAAAACCAGCGTTCCTCACAACAGCCATGTAGGGCCAGACAGGTTCTAAGAAACTACAAACTTAAAAAATATTCGTCTCAACCCCAAAGAGGTTAAAATAAACAGTTCACCCTTCAACCAAACTTCAGCTTAGTTTGGCAAAATAAAGGGCTCTTCACTCAGAGTAAAGTTTGGGCAAAGTAAAGAGTTTTACTCTATCTTTATTATTATCAATACCTAAGCATTAACTGCTTAGTTTGGCAAAATAAAAGTAAAGAAGGTTCTTTACTTTGAGTAAAGTTTTGGGAAAGTAAAGAGTTTTATTTACTTACGCAATCACATTTTTAAAATAGTTAATATATGATAAGTATATTTACAACCATATTTTTAAAATAGTTAATATATGATAAGTATATTTATATTCATTAGTATATTAGGGTTGAGGTCAAGAGTCAGTAACAGGATTTAATGGTTGCCTCCATAAAAGTCCACTTTAGATTCCTACCAAGGAGATGTAATAATACAGTGCTGTATCTCAGAAAATTCTTGTATTAAATATAATATACAATATATAGACTACCATCAAAATAATATTTTACTAAATACTTAATAAAATGTACATGTTTATTTATAAGTTTTGGTAAAATTATAAACTTAAATATAAATAATATAATATAATCTAAGCAAAATATTAATATAACAGATATTGAGATGTATTTTTTACTCTAAGATTCTGAAAATAATGATATATACTATTAATATAATCTAAGCAAAATATTAATATAACAGATATTGAGATGTATTTTTTACTGATTCTGAAAATAATGATATATACTATATATTTCAAACTATACTATTTATAATATAACATCATAAAATACAGAATGATATATATTCTAGAATATATTACAATTAATACATCATCATAAAATACATAGTAATTATATTTGACTACATATTATATTTATAAAATATAAATACTATGATTTATTATACCAATTTATAAATTCTAAAATAAGTGAAGTAATCTATATAGACATAACTTATAACTAAAGTATTGTATTTTTAGAAGTACATTAAATATAATATATTCAGTAATATATTAAATACAAATCTAATATATTCTGAGTTATATACTTTTTTTTTCAGGAATTCTGAGTTATATACTATCATATCTAAGATTCAATGTATATATCTCAAAATATATTACAATTTACAATTAATAAATAGTTCTAGGTTTCTTCTTAATTGCATTCAACTACATTCTATAATAATAATAAAAGGTAAACATTATAAATTTCCAAAACTATAAAAGTGGAGATAAGCTATCCTGTTAACTAAAGGAACTATCTTTTTCCACAAGTTTCATATAGATTCAACAAAAACTTGGGTTTTAGGAGCACCTGAGTGGGCCTAATGGTTAAGAACATGTGTTATCTCCCTGGAGGTCATAATGGTTAAGAAGATGTGTTATCTCCCTGGAGGTCACAGGTTCAAAACCTACTAGGTATAGGGTTGCTCATTGACCTGTTGTAACATGCTGAATTGAAACAGACAATCAAAATTTCAATTAATTTGAAATGTTGACTTTCTATGTAGTCAAATTCAAACAACACAGAAGTGAAATTTACCACAAAATCAGTCCAATAATCTGAATGAGCAAAGAATGAGACCAAAACCAACATTCAGTCCAATAATCTGGATAACTTGTTTGGAAATGTGAAGGATAGACAAATAAATCTTGTCTGAGACTTGTCCAAGAGAGGGAAATTCATGTGAGCAGTTGGTTGCCCTTAAACATTCGAAAATGGCGATTGTTTTGATGTAATTAGAGGAGTATGAGGGGGTAATGGCAATGTACTTTTGCTTTGAGGTTTCAATTCGCTCCTTAACATTCGAGGATTCCCTTTCTGAGCTTTCTGCAGCCTCACTGGAATTGAGCTTGGGTAAAACAGCAACAGGATGACCATGGACAGCAGCAGAGTCCTTGCTTGAGTAGGATTGTTTTAAGCTGCCACTGATGCTCATTGGCTCATGTAAGTGCAGGATCCCTTCCTCTCCAATAGACTGCTGTGGCTTCTCTACAAGCATTGGGCTGGAACTGGAGCTCCCCAGCAATTGCATAACTTTCCTGAACGTGGTCACTATTTCAGCAGAGGAATTAGCAATGAATTCCTTTGAATCAGGGGATTGCGATGTGGAATTCACTCTGGTTTGAAGATCTCTTGCTACTTTGCAGCCATGAATGACTTCATGGAGGATACAGTTCTCCAATTCCGAAGTTGGGATTTTTTCCCTGTCAACCATCTTCCCTCTTCCTTCCATATGAATATCTAGTTGTGCCTGTGGCCCTTTATCTCCAGTTGGGTACCCAAAAAAACCAGTAAAACAAACTACCCAGAAAGAAATCAAATGCCGGGATTCAATTGAAATGAAAGAACAGGCCGAGTATGAAAGGGTATGGGATGAATACGATGAAGCAGAGGGACGAATTATAGAAATAAGATGGGTAATAAAGGGCAGGAGAACTCTGCTTACCAGTTGCATCCTTTGTATGTGATGAGAGAGCGGTCTCTGGTCTTCGGAACGGTCGAAGGTCCAACGGCGACAACGTCTTGAAAAGGGTTCAAAGTTCAAATCTCCGACCTTTGAATTGGAATAGCGGGGGTCGGTGGAATATATTTCAAAGTCCAAGCCAACGAACGCGGTGAAACTTCTTCTGTGCATTTCGTGTTTGAAAATTCTACTTGAACTCATTCAGATAAACTTCAATAAATTACGTTGACAACGTCTCAGACATGGCAACTATGGGAACTCACCACTTAAAATACAATACAGGCGAGAGAGACAGAGTTTGTCGTGTTCCACACGTAATATTGCAGTGCCACAAGTTGGAGATCTACGTGTAAAGCAATTGTTCTGTAGGTAGTGCCGGTAATGAATGGAGTATCATGATATTCGTGTCATAATTTTTTATATTATAAAACTAGGTTAACTATTACTGTTTGCATATTATAATCATAATAATAATAATAATGAAAGAGATCCCCATCAGCGTGGTACGTATGTGGCAAGAGTTTCGGCGAAATGCCATGAACCCCTCTAAACGCCATTAATACAATATTCTATACTAAAACCCTAAATTAATGGTGCTTTCTATAAAGTGCTTAGCGCTTTCCAAGTTTTCACTAGAGTGACCAGGTTGCCATATGCTTGGAATTGAGAGGCTAACGTCATGGCATTAGCAAAGGACGATTCAAATCTTTGAGTAAGAAGTTGTGGAGTTCGAAACCCTTGTATCCATCCACTTGGAATTGAGAGGCTAAGATCATAGCATTAGTAGAGGACAATTCAAGCTAAACTTTTGTATCCCTTTACTTGGACTTGAGAGGCAACCGGTCATGGCATTAGCAGAGGACGATTCAAATCTTTGAGTAGGAAGTTGTGGAGTTCCAAACCCTCGTAGAGGGGAAGACAAACACACAATAATCAAGTTTTCACTAGAAAAGTATTGTCTTTTCTTCTTCTTCTTCTTTTTTTTTTTTTTTTTTTAATACTAGGGGAATCGACAACTGGAGACTAGGTTGGTACTCACGTGACACAGGGTCTAGGGATCCATTCTCGCTACCACTATACCCCTGCGTGCCCCACAACAACCCGCAAGCATGGGACACAGGTAAGCCCAGGTGTGATTTGAACTCGTGACCTCCTTTACAACATGTGACTTCATATCAAGTGAATCGCCAATAAGCCACACCTGTGTAGGCAGAGTATTGTCTTCTCTTGATTGAAGGCTAAATAAACTTATTTTTAAGTGGCAGGAATTACATTGTATCCTTATTTGGATGGAAGGATGGAAAACTCCTATTTTTCAAAGTAGCCTATAATTTTTTGGTCCCACCAGGATTGTATCTAAACTGTTAGATGCTTGACTTCAACCTTGAGGAGAATATTCCAAAGATGGTTCGAGCGTGAGTTCCTCTCTTGCACCTATTGCTAATCTTTTGGGATGATACAACCTTTCAAGGAATAAGAAACATTGATTGGAAAGTTTTTTTATGGAGTTCTTTCAATGGCATGCTTATGCTCTTGTGCAAAACTTTGTGTTGAAGTAGATCTCAGAAAAAAGGATCTTTCAAGCTAAATAGTTGAACGTTGATCAACGTCATCTCCAGGGTTTGGACTATGAACAACTCTCATTCAAGTGTAATACCTACCATGAATATGATCACTTTAGTAGAGACTTCAAGAAACAGACATTGCCCCTGGCTCAACCAATGAAAACAATCAATAGGAAGAAGTGGCAGTAGTGTTTATCACAACACACCCAATCTAAAGCCCCTGCCCAACATCATCTAGAGCATACGTGAATTGTTTTGAGGTTCTAAGTGAAAAGGAGCTAGGAGAGAACACAAAGGTTGAGACTTTGGAGGATTGCGTCAAGGAGAATGAGCATAAGGAAGTGGAAGAGTCAAAGAAGGAAAACTATGAGCAACAACTTACCAAAGATCTAGAGTAGGTGGGGGAGGATGCTTCACACGGGGGCTTCACTTGTTGACCAATATCCTGTCACGTTAGTTCATATTGTGGGTTTTAAAATTATGAAAAATCGAACCAATATATTGCAGGTATTGGGGGGATGAGGGGTTTAAGGTGGAGGTGGGTAGGGTGGTTTATAAGGATTGAGGTATAAAAAGGGGTGGGGAGGAGGTTTTAAGTATTGGGAGGGGGTTTCAACAAAATGAGTTTGGTTCAATATCTCTCGAAATTAAGGGTATTCTTTAATATCCCACGATTGCACGTGCTATGTAAGAGGTTCACTAAGTGAAGTCCCCATGATGCTTCATCAACTTATGGGATAACAAACATAGACAAAACAAAAATCCCTCAAACTTGCATATGTTGGCATTGTGACTTGTTAAGCAAGTGCTAAGCTCTTAATTGATCACATGAGTAAGGAAAAATAGAAAGGAAATGCATGAAGGAGACATTGAACATAACGTATCATGCTCATAGTGCTCACTCATCAAATTTGGCTACTCTTTGTGAGGCCTATCTAAAAATTATGTATGTTTTATTGATGCGTCTTCCAATCTAACCAATTTTTAAAATAAAATTCAAGTAGTCATGTCGATGAACACAAGAAGCTTAAGAAAGGAGTCTACCGCTTCCACCCCATCTTCATATGGGTTTTAAAGGTCACGTGCTTTGGAGAAAAGATATCCTCTTTTTTGGTGTACCAAGTTGTGTGTGTGAACGATGAGGATAATAATGTATATTTTATAAGCCAACATTATTATTTAATGTAGTTTTAAAGTGAACATTTTCTCCCTCCTTTCAACACTATTTATCCTCTGCCTATGATCGACACACACGCACACACACAAGGAACAAAGTCAAGTGTAGTCAACCCAAATGTTTATTATGGGCATGGAGGCTATCAACAACCAGAAGGAACCCTGTCTTCTTCCCTAGAATTTTCAAATGAAAAGAAAATCGATTGTGTGGGACTCCAGTATACTAGAGCTTATGACCTCCCCATTTACAACATGCCTTTACCAGACGATCCCCATTGATTACGCTAACCCATGGGTTTAACGAGGATAATAAAGCATGCTTAAGACAATATTACTTTTTAATGTAGGGTTAATGTGAGCATTTTCACTTTCCCTCTCAATGATATTTATAGTTGGCCAATGATTGCTATATTTTATTTTTTCGAGGAAAAAATTCAAGTCAACCCAAAATTGTATTATCAGCATGAAGTCTCTCAATGACCCAAAGACTAGTAATAGTTACCTTGTAGAGAACTCCTTCTTCTTCTCCATAATTTACAAATGGACGGTAGGGTGACCATAGGGGACTCAATTGTATTGGAACATGTGGCATCCCCATTAGTGACATGCCTTTGGTGGATGATCCCCACAATTGCGCTAGTGCTTGGGGCTCAATGATTGGTGTGTGTGTGTGTGTGTGTGTGTGTGCTTATGTTTGTTTGTGTGTGTGTGTGTATGTATATCCCTCAATGTGTTCATCAAAACATATACATACATTCTCTCTCTCTCTCTCTCTCTCTCTCTCTCTCTCTCTCTCTCTCTCTCTGTATAAATTTTGATGAACACATTGTGGGATTCCACCCTCTTCCGCAAAATATTGAGATGGAGAATGGTGCCATTCTCTAGCCAATGACATTGTTATCCATCTAGATATTGTGGGGAAGAGGGTGGAATCCCACAATGTGTTCATCAAAATATATACATACCTACACACACACACACACACACACACACACACACACACACACAGAGTATGCATATCTTTTGATGAACACATTGTGGTGTATACACACACACACGTGTGTGTGTGTGTATACACCACAATGTGTTCATCAAAAGATATGCATACTCTCTCTCTCTCTCTCTCTCTCTCTCTCTCTCTCTGTATGTATGTATGTATGAATGAATGAACAAATTGTGCCATTCCACTCTCTTCCTCACAATATCTAGATGGAGAACTGTGTCATTTGCTAGCCACAAGACCAACTGATAACTTGGAGAGACTTTCTTATATTTGAGCCTATGACCTATGGCCTCCCCATTGGAAACATGTCGTTGGTGGATGGTTCAGTTGATTGAGATAACTCTTGGAGTTCATCATGTGTGTGTGTGTGCAGCTTCACCTTCCCTCAATAATATTTATCCTTGTTTTTTAATCTTTCCCACTTGCTACAACTCAAACTAGCACGTATGCTTAAAACCCAAAATAACAATGCAATCCCAACCACAATTTAGAGGTGTTACCCATTGTCACCTCAATAACTACCTCTCTACACTTTAGGTTGGATCTTCTCCAACTCAAGGTGGGGCTTCCCTATGATAGGACTGCTAAGGCTATGGAAATGAAGGATCAAGGTGATTTGAAGAGATAACTTAGCAAAATAGTTTTGTTGTAGCATAGAAAAAAGTGAATGGAGTAAATGTCTCTACTCCAAGAGGGCAAGTTCATAGATGGTTAGGGAGAATACGAATGCATACACATGCCACAAGAAAGATTAACATGTTGGAAAATGAAGAATACAAATATGCTAAGAGGGCTCAAATGGTGTGACATCAAAACATTGCTTAGTTAGGGTATGATATATGCAATATGAATTATTAAGAAGCAACAACTCTCGATCAAGGAAAAAATCCAATATGTTCATAAATCATCAAAGGGAATTGGGGGAATTACTTCTCACAAAAGCCCCTCCAATGAGGTAAGTTACCCTTTTAATTGGCCCTCATTAGACAAGTCTGTAGATTCTATAAATCATTAGCAACATTAAAGAACATTAGGCCATATACTTGATAGGAGAAGAAAACTCTTATTCTTAAATTCACACCAAAGAAAAATGTGTACATTAGGCTCCAAAATAGAGAGAGAGATCTCACAACCAAACCATGAAAGCAAAGTGAGAGATAAGAGTCTTATATAGATTCCAACTCATCTTCCTCCTCTACTAAAATAATCATAAAATCCTAGATCTATCCTAGGGTAGAGTAAGCAAATACAAAATACTCCACTAGCCCTAACAATGTCCATGAAACAAGAGGTCGAAACCATAAGTACAATACCCAAGAAATGGAAGGTAATGCAAAGGGATAGACCCCACTACTTCCCATTAGAGTAATTTCACAGTGGATCTAAACTTCTATGTCAGGTTAGGTCATGCAGACCATAAAGAACCTACAACACAAAACAAAACTAGGGACGTTGCAACTACAAAAACAAAAGTTGCACACGCACTACACTTCTTATAAGCATCCAAATAAATAAAAGCAAGAGAGAAAATTTACACTTGAGTTTGCACCCAACCCCTCATTCAAAAAATGATACAATCTACATCACTTTCCAACAGCACTACATATCAGAATTCATCCACACAAAGATATATGCAACATCAATGTATTCATATTATTATTTGTACAATACATTACATGGGTTACATATGGCACACCTTAGTGGTAGCTCAAAACTCCACTTCTGAAGCACTTGGCCTCTCAGACAATTCTAGTTCCTATCATTACCATAATTCTCTCTTATCCACTTGTTGCTAGGCCATAGGCCATGACATCCTATTTGACTGCTCCACCTCTTTAATCCTCTTCCCTTGGCCCTATTTTGAGTATTCCTCCAATACTTCATTTCTCCTCTCTACATATTGTATTTATCCTTCTGTAGCCAACTGTTCATCTTCATCTTTTGAGGCATTGTGACCTTTCATTTCCAACTTCAAATTCTATATTTGTCTTATAGCATCCCATTGTTCTAATTCCCCTAGTTGTTCTGTCACAACTCATCCTACTCAACCTTCAACAACTCATTCTACCACTCATGGACACCTTCTCCTCATGTTGACCATGAGCTTAATAATTTATGCCTACATGGATACACATTGGTTCTGATCATTGTGATTTCTACCAATTTTGGTTCACAACAGTGGCTTCAAGGTTCTGCAACTGCATATTGTTCTCCCATATCATCTGCAACCAAGAAAAAAGAACCCATGTGATTTGCATCCAGGGACTAACATCCACAACAATGTAATTCTATAGAAAATTCTATTTCCCTCATGTTGCATCATCTAATGCTACTACAACAGACTCCCAATGTTATGACGAAGCATGACCTCATGCTTATGAAGTAAACTTTGTCGATACTCTTCCTCCACTATCTACCCTTTGCTATACACTTCAGTTCTATAGGAAACATAATGCATCATCTACATGTTGCATGTGCTTTCTTTGACTTGTTATTGTTATCTTTATGCTCATTGTTGCATATCCACCTACAACAATACAACTCATAGAAACCTCAAATTTACACTCTACTTTCTACTGTAACTAATCGTGTGCCACTACTGTCAACTATGTCTCACTTTAATAAGTACCTCTCATGTGCTCCTCAATCATGCATTACCTGCACATCTTGAATTGATCCAATGTCCCCACAGAGACATTCCACTACCCATTTTCATGCATCATACCAAGTGCATATGGTGTAGCCAACCACTCATGCTTGAAACCACACAACATGGAATCCTCAACATGTTACACTTCACTAGACTCAATCCACATGTAGACTACCTTGATCGATGATTCTATCGTGCATTCACATATTCAAAATAACATGAGATGTACCTTCTACAGTGTTCCTCTTCTCTTCCTCTAACATCTTTGTCTTGGTTGGGTGTCGCTCCACATCCCCCTCTTCATACTCATCATTCTCTAGGATCACTTTAGTTGTGAACCTTCCCCTCCATTGAGAAAATATGAATTTATCGATCCTCATGAACATTTGTTGCATAGGCCTACAACATCTTACACTACCACTAACAAACATTACCACTTTTGGTTTCCCCCCTCTCACTACATGAATTCTTCTAGTTTTCATGATGCAATTTTCCAAGAAACCTTTATTCTACCACACTATAGCTTCAACAAAATCCCTCTTTGTTCTTATGCTACGTGTTCATTGTACCATCTCTATGATCTCCACTTGCAGATTCATCAATTGTGCATCCACCAACACCTCTACCCAACACCTTTCAAGATTGGAGTTGTATCTCCTCCCACAACTTCTACCCAATTCAAATTCTGGAGTCATTGTTTGGTCACTCGCTCATATAAATCTACCCAACAAACCACCCTTGCTGAAGCCATATGTATTTCCCTTTCTATCTCATCACACTCCACCTCTTCTCCTCAAAACAATTCTACCCAGCTCCACTCTTTTGCTAGAATAGTTCAAATCCTCTGGATTCTACTATATTTTCATCCACAGGTTATTCCTACTATGATACCAATTAATGCAGGGGGATAGGCCTTACTACTTCCCACTAGAATAATTTTATAGTGGATCGACACTTCCATGCCAAGTTAGGTCATGCAGGCCATAAAGAACCTAGAACGTAGAACAAAACCAAGGACACTACAACTACAACTACACAAGCCGCACATCTGCTGTACTTCTTATATGCAGCCAAATAAAGGAAAGCAAGATAACACATTTACACTTAGGTTTGCATCCATCCCCTCATTCAGACAATGATAAATCTATATTGATTTCCAACATCACTACATAGTAGCATTCATCCACATAAATATATATGCAACATCAATGTACTCTTAGTATTATTTGTACAATACATTACACATGTTACATGTGACATACCTTAGGGTATCTCAAAACTCCACTTCTCTAGCACTTGGCCACTCAGACAATTATAGTTCTATCATTACCAGAATGCTCTCTTATCCACTTGCTGCTAGGGAATTGGCCATGGCATCCTCTTTGAATCCTACACCTCTTTGATCATCTTCCCTTAGCCCTATTTTGAGTATTTCTCCAATACTACCTTTATCCTCTCTGCATAGTGTTTTTATCCTTCTGTAGCTAGCTATTCATCTTCATCTTATGAGGCATTGTGACATTTCGTTTCCAACTTCAGATTTCATATTTTTCTTGTAGCAACCCATCATTCTAATTCCCTTGATTGTTGGGTGGCATCTCACCCTACTCAACCTTCAACACCTCATTCTATCAATCGTAAACCCCTTCTCCTCATGTTGACCATGAGCTTAATAGTTTATGCCTACATAGATACACATTGGTTCTCATCATTGCGATTTGTCCCAATTTAGGTTCACAACAATGGCTTCAAGGTTTTGCAACTACATATTGTTCTCCCATGTCATCTGCATCTAGGAAAAAAGAACCCACATTATCCATGACTAGTTACTTCCATCCACAACCACATGCTTCTGCAACAAATTCTATTTCCCTCATGTCACATTGTCTAATGGTACTACATCAAAAGGCCTAAGAAGGAGTACATATCAATGAAACAATGAAGAAATACCAAGCAAGAACCCATCCTCTAGCCTCCAAAGGCTCTCCAAATGTAGGGCTCCAAGAGGGAGGTCTATAAATCATGAATAAACCCCAATAGTTTTAAGTGGAAACAATTTGAGTTCCTATTAGTGTTCCAACAAATTTGAGCAACATGTTTGAATTGGTTCCATTACTTGTACTAGTTTCAACATCCCTTCACCTGGTTCTATATCGAATTTAAGGAGCGGATCTAGTTGGATAAGCATACTATCTATTATTTTACCCTCTATATCTACTCCAATATGGATCATCCACCTCAAAAGTTATGCAAACATCTCAAAAGCAGACAACCCCATCATAAAAGTACAATAAATACTCCTCCAACTTAACACTCCATGAGATAAGCACAAGAAAAGGTTTCAGTTAGGTATAGCATGAGTATTTGTGGGATGGAATGTTATCCTCCCCAACCAATTTTTATTCTCGTAACTGACATGTTGAGCTCATAATGAGCATATTGTTGTATTGGCTTCTAGTCCTATTGTTTAATTTTCCTTGTGCTTCAAGGAATATAGGGTTTACAATCAAAAGGAGGGGAAGTTCTTGATGGTTTGCCTCGGGATATTTAGTTCAAAAAGAGAAAAAAAGAAAAAAAGGTGCAAGAAACCCTCTAAAAGGTGGACATTACCTCCCAAATGACACAAGTGATGACTAGGGTGCCTCCAATTTTGGAACATTCCTACAAAAATGTCATAGAAAACCCTCCAATGCGAATGCTACAACAAGATAAGATTGAAAATGATGTGAGAGACCACCCAATGGGTGGACATCTCATCAAAATATGGCATAAACAAGGAGATGTCTCCATTAAAGTATGTAAGAATGACTAAATATGGACCTCCAAGGTGAATGCTCTCACTAATGTAGCCAACATAGGTGTGCAAATGGCCTCAAAAGAGTGGATGCTTATCAAAGAGGATCAACAAATGATGGCACATGAGTGTAGAATAAGTCACATATGCAAGAGGTTGTATTCATCTATTAAGGGGTCGAACCCCCAACCAATAAATAGGTCGAAATATCTCATCAAGATAGGGGACATACTCAAAACTTGTGAAAGGAAGGTCCACATAAATGATGCCCATGTGTTAACTAATCCAATATCCATTCTAACTCATCAACCATCAATCCATGATAGAATTATCAAACCAAATACAAGTGTCCACAATAACCAATTAACACTTTGAAGAAGGGGATGATAACATATACAAACAATCCCATGCCTCTGCATGTGTCACAAGAGAGAAACAATAAGGGTTCTCCTATGAAAATGATGAGCAACCATGTGATGATGCTACAAATACCTAATAAAGGTTGATCGCTTCCCTATGGGATCATTTTTTTATGTATGCTAATATTTTGGGTTGGTCCTTCAGCTAATCTGACTACACCCCTTATTTGATCATTAAAAACTCGGGAAATGTTCTTTAAAAATGTCTCAAGATGACCCTTTGCTGAATAAACAACCAAATTTATCTTGGGATTCAAGAATCAAATCTAAGATACCTACAAGCACAAATGGCTCCAAAATGTCCAACTTAAGGTATAACCCCATTTGTTGATTGAGTTTATCATCAAAGTTAAGATCCCTAGAGATGAAACAACTACAAGGGAAACCCTTTTCTTTAGTAATGACATCAGTCATCATTCCATAGGATGTTACATGAAGCTCCAAATATTTCCCTTAAACCTTTCCTTCCAAGTTTTAGCTATCACATGCCTATTACACCAAAATATTGTCATCATCATGATAGTAAGATATGTATCTCGGAATTTTCCCTAATTCCTGGAGTAGTAGTGCCAAATTGCTTGGGAAAGAGGTTCTCCCTTTTGGTGTTCTAACTTTGCAATAGTGATGCAGTTTTTCCATTTACAACTGGCGTCAAACCCTTGTTGATTCATCATGTACACTTACAAGTTACGTCATTAACGCTGGTTGCATTCATCTAGCATGCATCACCCATCAGTTTAACGCATGTTTCTCCTTAACAGAGTGTGACACTAATCATTAGAAGGAAAATAGAGAATATTCAAGAGGCTTCTAGAAGGAAGCTCTCATGGAGGCTTATCCCAACATATCAACATGGGTGGTAGTCAAACCCCTAACCTCTTGGGATGATACCTTAATCTTCTCCATGGAATCCTCAACTCCCTCTATCATCTTTGGCCTATATATAAAAGCTCACCCCTCATGGTTAAGGGAGGAATGAGAGAGCACCCAAATGCTACTGAAATGATCCTAGAGATGAGTTTTCCTTTTCCATTCGAGACAAGGTTGAATCTTTGAGGCAAAGACTAGTGGGAAGAAATTGCAATGTCGAGGCGATGGTTGTAATCTCCCATTTTATTTATTATTTTTAATACACTAATACATACTCTTTTCATAAAGGTTTATTGTGTGGTATATCTTTAAAACTTGTTTCCTTAACCACTTGTTTATATTATTCAATACTAGATATTTATTTCACTTGTGTTACCACTTGTTTGTTCTATGTTGTTTTGTAGCTAGGATTGAATATCGCATCAAACAGGAAGAAACCACCATAGTTGTAAGGTGAGAAATATGGTTATGCTTTTTCACTTTGACTAATTTAGGAAAGCGTATTTATTCTCTGGTGTTTTGTTATAGATTGATAGGTAT